>VMBQ01001446.1:67225-159038 GCA_007657795.1 Dreissena rostriformis
CAACCTCCGCGCAGAGATTTGACTGGAACCAGCATAGCTGGATCAAATCCCTGCCATCATACACAACCACGTGATGATAGCTGAGCCACGTGATACAATAATCGCGTCTTACAGTATCAACGTCATAGATAACAATGTCGAAAAAGAATGTGCCGGAGAATTGTTTCCTTTGTTAAAACAAGAGTTTTATGTTTAACTGGAAAATAAGACCCATTTATATATAATGATCTAAACTCCCTGCCGTTATTACCAACTAAGTCATAATAGTCGAACCACGTGGGCGTCTTACAGTATCAACGGTTATTTTTAAATTTGTAAACAGCAATTTTTACTTTTTTAATTAAAGTAATTTATTTTTTTATTATGAACCTAAACTTATATACTATTTTCAAAATATAAAATAAAATGATACTCGTTTTCATAATATAATACTTTAAAAAAAAATAAAATAACATCCTACCGAATCTGGTAGGATTTTCTTGTGATGGCAGAGGTTGTATGTGAGCCATGGAACGACAACTCTGCGTGGGGATTGGTTAAATCTATGTTACCAGAGCACATCTAGCGTTGGAATTTTGGCTATTGCTATAAGGAACACTTATTGTTTATGTGTTAACTTTATTTTACGAAATATTGAACGAAATATTCGTTGATTTCGAGCGTTATAGGGGCTTGTTTATGGCTGACGCAATTTATTTTTACTGTAAGAAAGTATTTAAAAACCAAGATGGCGTACTCTCAAACAAATAATAACTTTCGCACAATTAATCTTTATCTTAGTTATGGTGAGAAAAAAACACGACTCCCCAGTGGGAACAAAATAAACTATTCATTTTTTTTTAAAATAAAAAACGAGACACTTACTAGCATAAACAAGAAATCCATATGTCAGACGACAGTATGAGCTGTCTCTAAAAAGAAAACACTTCGGAAACTCCAACTTTTGCTTTCGATTTTTGGGTTCCCGGCAAATGGTTTCCTCCACGTCATTCATTAAAAGATAAAAAAAATGACTCATACCATGCTAATTATAACAACGAGTTCATTTTATCGGTCGTGGTTCATTTTCAAATGTCTTTATTAAACTTTACATGATAAGTAAATTATATTGGCAGGACATGCTAATGAATACTTTTAAATTATATAGTTGTCCTCAGATATATTAAAAAAAACTCATATCGCTAAATAAATGTTTGCAAGTCGCGGCTAATTAATCATGTTTGCATGATAAAGTAAATCATTGGTTAATGCGTTATTTTGATGTATACTTTATAAGCATGTAAAAAATAAATGACCACACATATTTTCAATTATATTATAATTATTGTTCATGCTTTACAGATTATATAAAATTATTTGAAAATATGACACTCATCATTAAAGTAACACAAAACTATATTCAATTATATTGACCATATACAGACAATTTTGTAATTAATCACTTTTAACATATTTGAATATATTAATTCGACAGTAACAAAGCATCCATAATATTCATTATTTAAAAGGTGATATTAAATATTCATATTGTGTGTGAATGTTAGAGTTTATTTACAGGTCATCGGTGAGTCTTCACGACTACCTTATGTGCTGACCTGAAATATTCATATCGTGTATAGTACGTTTCTATATATAGCAGTGGGGCGAAACCCCCAATTCCTCCCTACACAAAATAAGTGGAACGAAACTGTAGTGGGATGAAACCTCCATAAACCGTGCAATAAACGTGGCAATGATGAAGTCCTGTGGTGAAGGTGATCAGATGCTGATCAGTACTATTAACTAAGTATCTTTGCTATGATTTCATTGTATATCTTGTTCAATTGACAGTAATAAAATGAATTATTTCTGGGAAACATATTTTATAGGTTTATGAGGCCATCCTTAAAAGTTGTTTGTTTGGTGTTTGGGATAAAAGCAGGACATGTTGTTAGGTATGTGATTTTTGTAAACTATTTTAAATGCATATCTATAGGTTTGTATATATGGTATTCACAGGCTGGTCTGGAGCCACGCTGGTAGAATATGGTATTAGATCCATTTTCGCAAGACGCAATTCATATTATAATAAGAGACAACCAAAGTAACTATTCTTAAACAAGAGGGCCAAGATGGCCCTAGATCGCTCACCTGTGAAATCAGCTTACCCAGTGGCATGATTTGAACAATCTTTGTCACAAATCAAATATCAAAGCTGCGTGCTTTGTGGTTTAAGATAAACAAGGATTTTGTATAATATAAAGAAGTTTGACAATTTAAGGGCAATAATTCTGGCATTTATTATCCAATTTTGCTTATTATCAAATTTGACTGAGATCATGTCGCCATATAGCTTCTCAGCAACTTTGATAAAAAATGCTTGAGAAATGTGAATGCTAGAGTGTTTACAAACCAAATGTGGACGGACGACGGACAAAGACCGATCCTAAAACCTCACCTGAGCAATCAGGTGAGCTAAAAAGTGTTTTTTTTTCACCGATCTGAGCCATATTCCAACTTGTCCGAGATATCAATAAAACCAATGTCTTGACAAAGTTTCACGATGATTAGGCAAAAAATGTGACTTCTAGAGTGTTCACAAGGTTTCTCTAGTCATATAAGGAAAACTGCCCCCCCCCTTGGCGGCCATGTTTTTTGACCGATCGGGACCATTTTGGAACTCATCTGAGATATAAATAAAACCAATGTTTTCACCAAGTTTCATGAAGATTGGGCAAAAAATGTGACTTCTAGAGTGTTCACAAGNAACAAAAGGGAAATCAAAGATAAAGGAACTGTTTTCTCACAAGAGGTATTATTTGTAAAACTCAAAGGTGTTTTGTTTTCTTTTTCTGATGCTTTCAATACAATCTAAAATATATTTTTAAGAAGATGGGTAATTGAAAGGGCTATCAATGGTCCCATATCCCTTTGTCAACGTATCTGGTTAAGCTAAAATAATAATAATTTTGTGTGAATGGGAAATAAATTCTGATCAAGCCTGATAAGAACTGAACATTAGTACTTCTTGCATCGTTTCCTGAAAACAATATCAACTCTAAAACAACTTTGTTGCATTTTCACACGAAGGAAAGTAACGAGTCAACACAAGTTTTTTTTCAATAAATATATATTTTCTACTTAAGTGAGGGTATACATAATGATACTTAACAACTGTAAACATAATAACAGTCTTACAAATGGAAAAAAAGTCGTGTCATTATTAGGTTATCAAATTATCAAAATACAAACAAATTAACAACAATATAATTCAATTCATGTTTTATTTCTGCTTAAGTTAAGTTTATTATTGAAAATTAATGTCATGAATCCATGACAAACGCTGTTTTACTGACCTTATTGAATGAAAATAAACAAAACGAGGACAAAATAAACTAATAGAATGATAATGAATTACTAAGATTAGAAGCACACGTTATAATACGATTAACAAGAGCTATACTCAAACAGTGCACTTGACTATTCTTCCGCTTTGATTGTATACATTTCTCATGTAACCTGATATAATGACATATTTGAAGTTGAATATCTATAGCAGTAAATAAAACTGTAAAAGAAACAGTTGAGCTACCTCTAGTAACAGTCAATGTAAACTAATGTTATTGACTGCTAAACACAAACTGTAAGCTCAATTTTAAAGTTCAAATATGTTTTATTCTGCTACGTGGCAGGTTTTAGTTACGGACCATGGTCAGTGATCATATATAAATACCACTAAGACAAACATTGATTTGAATTGAATACAGTATCTTGAGTAGATAGAGAAAAATACAGTTGTGCATGCTTACATTAACAAGAGTTTTCTCTGTACAAAAAGGTCATAATTCAGCTTAACTGCAGGTCAGCGTTGAGTCCTGTTCAATGACTTTACGTAAGGACCGAGAAATGGGCGAAGTTTCAAGTGACTATCAGTTGCAGTTAAAGAAATATGTATTTTTATTACCTTACAAACCTAACTCTGATATTTTTGCATACTTATTTTAAAATGCATAAGTATGGGCCGTGGGCAAGGTCCTTGCATGGTGATTCTGAAGATATGTTTAACGTTTAACTTGAATATATGTAGTTGTGAGAAATGTACTTTCTGCTTGCAAACCTTACCCTGAATTGCCAACACATATGCAAAGTTTCATCTTTATATCTGCAGTAGATAAAGGGATATGAGTTGGTAGCAAATATTAACCTGAATTTATAAGTACAAACAATGACGTACTTATGCCAAATTGCTGGTCAGCGACCCCTCATGATTATCTTGAAGACATGTGTATAGTTTTAATTTAATGTCTGTAGAATTTACAGTGATATTTACTTTTACGAGCAAACTTTATCATCGTTAATTCCATCTTACATAAAATCCTTAAACTGACTTTTGTAAGTTTAGGAGGGGACGTTATTCGCTAAAAGGCTGGTTCCAGTTGAAGGTGTTGGTCTTTGACTAATTGTAAAGACCCTGAACACACATATACATTGTGTTTTTTTTTTCAAAATCTGTAGCAAACATGGAGTAGTTGCATGCTAACGTTAATGTGAAATTTCTAATCACAAAACAGGTCATACTTCTGCAAAAATTCAGGTCTGAGTTACTGGTCTTGATCAGTGACCTCATAGAATGACCCTTAACACACGTGTGAAGTCTTACGTAGTTGCCCGCAGACCTTAACATTACAATTATTCCGACACCAACAAATGGAAGAGTAGTATATAATGGCATATTGTTTGATTTGGCTCAACATAAGACATTCCAACAAAACAAAACAAGATGGCATAGGGCCTCGGTCGCTGACCTGAGATCCAAAGGAACTGAACAGTCTTGAGCAAATTTTGTGAAGTCCGTGTCACAAAAATAGCTTCTGACCTGGCTTAGATGTCATAAAAACAAACGTTTGAATCAAGTTTCATGCTGCTTGTGCTAAAAATGCGACATATATATTGCGTTAACAAGGTTTCAGTTTACGTTAAACAGACCGGAACCAGTTATATACATTGGGCAGGATATCGTAAGAACACATGTTCTGACCAAGTTTCATGAAGATAGGTCTAAAAATGTGACTTCTAGAGTGTCAGCAAGATATATCATTTTATTAAACTTATAAGAGGACCACCATAAGATGTGTGGCAAGTTTTGACGCCAGGGGTATGATTTAAACAAAATAAGACGGGATGACTATTAGATGAAGTTACACACCAAATATCAAACTTCAGATCCTGGTGGTTTCAGAGAATAATCTGAAGTTGTTATTTTAAAAATATCTTTTTGGATATTTGACCTGCATATGCAACAGACCAGAACGATTTGAAAGAGAGTCATCCAGGATAATTCATGTGAAGTTTCGGTCAAATCTACCAAGCAGTTCAGGAGTATCCATTGGAAGAAAAACAGTTTACAGACACACGCAGAGTCTGACGAAGAACAGGGTATCCTATAAGCTCCACATGAGCACTATGTGCCCAGGTGAGAAAATAAATAAATAAAATACATAAACTTTACAGACCAGCTTAACTGTGTGGAATGTTGTTCAATAGTATGAGTTATATAAATCATATTTTACAGAAACACGTGTAGACTATGTAACGAAACCATGTTTACAGGAGTTAAGATCACATAAAGGGGACTAAAAAGTTTGTAAGTATATTTGTTAGCATAAAATAATAAAAATACAACAAAAAGAAAAAAAATAGACATGAGTCCTTAAGAAACACATATCCCCCACATTAAACTTTTGTCTCAAAAACTCGCTAACATGGAAAAATATACATAATATGCAGGTGCGGAAGTTTACAATATATCTGTAAAGTTTCATCTCTAACGCAGCAATACTTTCTGAGTAATGTAACACTCAATTTTTTTTTGTTTTTGTTTTTTTGTAACGGTGGATTAAACCAGCGACCACTTAATTAAGCCACAGTGTGTTACCACTAGACCATATATAAGGTGGTTTAGGAATTTTCAGCAGTGTAACAATAAAGGTTAGTTGGAAAAACAAAACCTCTGGAAACAAAACAATGTGAAGTATTTAAAGCAAATATAGAATTCAATGATCTGTAATCTTGATAAATACCTAGTAATTTTTAGTGATTTATGTAATTTTATAACATAAAGCATTATATATGGATACAAAATTCGCATAAACATTTACCATAAGTGATGTGATTTAAATTAAAAAACAATAGAGAAATATAAACTTGTTTTACATAGTCAATTAAAAAAGTACTGCAGCCAAAATATGTGTTACAATAAATGTTATACATGTATATACTTATTGTTGAGTATTAAATTGAATGCTCTGCACATCATGAGCCATGTCATGCGGAAATGGATCTTATGCCATATGCGGCCAGTGTAGCTCCAGACCAGCCTGCGCATTCATGCAGTCAGGAGCTACCCTGTCCGCTATTGAGACCATGAAACCTTGCATGACTTAATAGCGGACAGCATACCTCCTGACCAGACTGCGCAAATGTAGCCATATCGCATGATTCGCCTGATCTTATGGCAGACATATTGCACACAAAAAAAGGATTGCGCATTCAGCCTCCAATATTTATGCCCCCCTTCGAAGAAGAGGGGGTATATTGCTTTGCACATGTCGGTCTGTCGGTATGTCGGTCTGTCGGTCGGTCCGTCCACCAGATTGTTTCCGGATGATAACTCAAGAACGCTTAGGACTAGGATCATGAAACTTCATAGGAACATTGATCATGACTCGCAGATGACCCCTATTTATTTTGAGGTCACTAGGTCAAAGGTCAAGGTTACAGGTCAAGGTCACAGTTACTGGAAATAGGAAAATGGTTTCCGGATGATAACTCAAGAACGCTTACGCCTGGGATCATGAAATTTCATAGGGACATTGGTCATGACCGGNATTATTAAAAACATCAAAAGTCATGGACCATAATATGATTTCTCAAAGAAAGAAATCACCTTACAACCAATAAATCACATAACAAGACGTCTTTACAAAACATTGATAAACAATTCCTCAATGAGGAAATTTACAAAAAGAAATATGTAAATCACAGATTACAAAAATAACAACGACTTTTCCAAAAGTAAATGGGACATCCATCTTAAGATTTCAGCTCAACATTTTTTTATATAAAATACAAAATAAACAACAAAAACACGTTCAGAATACATATTTAGCATTGTTTTACAATGCATAATAATACAATATGTGTTATACCAGCATGTGAGCAGCTATTGCTGATAAAGTAGTTTAACAAAAATATCAAATACGGCAGATGAGATCTTTCCACACAAGAGAAGCAAAGTATTTTAAAGCATGTTAAGGGACATGACTTTATATGGCCATTTCTAACAAAAAGAGGGCAAGTAAAAATAATAAACCTAAATTGTAATTTAACAACTGGACATGTGTTTGGCTGCCGGTGAATTTTTAACACCAGATATTGGATTTCACATACTTATTCAGGGCACCATTCTGACAAGATTTTGGGGCCATCAATGAAACATGTTCTAGATGACCTACTAAACATGAGGTTTTAACTTTTCTATGACGAAACACAATGGTCACTGGAATTCTCCAACGACAGTCTAGAGAGACATACGAAATTTTGCATTAATACAAATGAAAAAATAGATTGTGAATGTAAATTGCAATGATTGATAATAGTCAAATACAAGTTACAGCATGGGTCAAAGGACAGTAATGTATGATCAGCAAGAAATGTTTTGTTATCTCATAACCTTGTCTTATGTAAATTTAAGACCACCTCATGATGTATACATTTATGTAAACCAATAATATCAGCAATGGATGCTCCCGACAATAAGCTTTGTAGTTATTTGGGCTAACCGTTTGGAAACAAATCATTCAACAGAAAATAACTCCCTGAAAACTCACTGGAGCAGAACGACATGACAACGTGTGCATATCAACCCTAAAAGGAAAGTGCATAACGTGTCATTAAACTCAGATCATTACTTCCTGAAATGTCACACAGAAACTCAAAATAGTTTAGAAAATGACAAATTATAAATTAATTAATAATCAAATGGCAATACCTCCCTCAAAAATCACTGGACCAGAATAAACTGACAACGATGCGCATGTCCACCTTATAGGAATGCTGAATATAAGTTTCATTATATTCGGATCATCAGTGTCTGAAAAGGCATATTATTAATGTTTATTTGCTTGTTTAGTTGGATTTTGTGATATTTCCAACAGTATCTTTGTCATACTGAAATGGTTCCAGATGGTCGCAAAGAGACATCTAAACATCTCAATTATTCCAAAGTCGATATCATGAAAATTCGGGAGGCTAATGGACGACGACAAGTTTTAAAGGCCTTAATTAGTAGTCAATTATGGTTTACCTGTAGTTAAATAAGAATTGAAACATGGTTTAGGACTAATGTATATATAACCGAAGTATGTGTACCACATGTTTATACACGAAGGAAATAAGTAGGCACACTAAAACATGCTTACAGCAGGCGTCGGATGCCCCACCAAACCCGCTAGCTCTACGAATGGTTAAGTACCCAAAATGTAATATATTCTACATTCCGTGGAATTTTGCGATGTGAAAAAAATAAATCATTTATATTTGTTAAATGTGATCATATATGTATGGTCCGGAAATTTGAGGGGCAGCAACCCCCCCCCCCCCTCTGGACCNTCTGGATCCACTCGTGCGAATGGCATTAGAAAGGATATCATGATTAATCCCCACACACAAGATGTGACTGAGCTAGTGACGTTCATCAAATTCGAATCATAGGTGTCTCAGATCTTGAACGGGCACAACACGTGTAACGGACGAATGGACAGACGAAAGAATGCAAACTTCAATTTGGACGGACACACAAAGCGGCGACTATATGGTCCCTACTTTTGGACCTGGCGTATAGGTACTTCAACTTAGTGATATATTGTATTTTAATGAAGCGAACTGATAAGAGATAACAACATAAATTTAATCATTGATAAGGCAAAATAACATGAATATTAACCATATCTTGATCTTAAGTTATCTTTAGTTACATTTTGTTATCAAAGAAAAATCAAGTCCAACAATAACACAAAATAGTATATGGAACAAGTTAACTATTTTAAACTCTCATTAGACTTTACACAAGACATACGTGTGCATTGCACTGAACTTTCTTTTTACATCTTAGAACTAATATCTTGAATGACCTACTCAAATCAAATCGTGCAGTAACCGTTGATCTGTTGAGCAACACTCGTGAGTCCAATTACTTTCAGACAGTCCTCCAACTTTTTAAACGTGGCATCTTTACCCAACCGTCGTTTCCACACCAGAAGCCCTTGATACACACTCTCCTGAATAGTTTTGTATCTGTCCAGATCTTCAATTATGGGCTCTTCAATGCCTAGTTCTCGTAACATTCTCTTCCAGTCTTTGCCCACCCTGGTGCTTACAAGGTCTAGCAGGGGTGTTGAAATGCCTGTAAAAGATTAACGTGTCAGACAATGGAGCAGCAGTTTTTTAATTCTGATTATTTTGAAATTGGTGGAGATTCGAACAGTAATATAAATAGCAAATTAAGAGACTTACTTACTAATCTAATTGTCAAGTTATTGTAAGCAACAGTTAAACCTAGAACTTGCTTCGGTGATTACCCCCATGCTTCATGTACAAATATGTAGAACAATTTAATAATGTAAAATGGGGGGGAGATCTCAAAACATTTCTGACTAGTTAAATGAAAATGAAATGTTTGCCCTTAATTTGGAGGGACCATAAAAAATAACACATTTAGGGTAAGTATATATGAACATAAGCACAAAGGAAACCCGACATTGCATAAGTTCGATTTCAATTAGTGGAACTAAACCCCTTACAATTGCTTTACAGTTTAAACGTTATATTTTTTGGCTTAATATGTTCTCAAATATGTAGATCTATCTTGGTGTAACGATTGTTCTTTCTCTTGGAGGAATATGTATTATTTACTCCTGTGTTTGGAGTCATTGACAACATTTTGACAATTTTCAATTTCCTATTAGTGAGTAGGGCAGATTTCATTTACACGTCAAAACAGCTTCAAATCTATATTACCTGAACTGTTAAGATCATCATTCCTGGACATTGCCTCACTGATACACTGGTGCTCACCATGAATGATTGGGTAAGTCGGTGAATAATGGATACTTTCAATCATCTGTTGGTGATGTGAATCACCTTCAGAATTACAATGTTGACGCCGTCGTTGTCTTGCAGCTGCTTGATGACTGTGGAACAATAAATAGGGACATAAAGGCGAATAGGGCTCAGATTCTAACATACTAGCTGCTAACTGATGCAAACAGAATCTGCAGAACTGGTTCGGTATATTTACATGCTGAGCATGAGAACTATGCCGATGTGGTGACATACTCCTCTCTAAAGCCGTACTAACGCTTGCTTGGACATGCTCGGTGCTGCATGGTACAGACTGAACCTCAGCATTGCTTACAGGAGTTAAATGTGTGGGACCAGATTGTGAGGGAGATTCATTTGATATAAGTCTCTTTTGTATCGTTGAATCATCTTCGGTTGAGCAAATACACGTATTATTGAAACTGTCTATGTCATTCTCAGGTTTTGATAATGGTGTCGCTGTTTGGTTGTTTGCTTGTGTTTCTTGGTAACTGCAGTGATTGTCTGGGTTTACTTGTTCACCATGACAGCCGTCTGGTTCATCTGTGTTTGGAGCGTGTGAAGAGCATTGATAGTTACAAAACTTCAAAGAACTGTTACTGTTTTTTTGTTCACCGTCATGTTCATTAAAGCTATTGTCATGTTCGGCATTTGGCCTAATATGGGTATCTTCCTGCATGTCTTCATTTGAAACATGCAAGGCACTACTAAAATTGGAGTTGGAATAACATACAGTTTGTGATTTAATAGTCTCTTGCAATTCAGATGATGTCTCCGGGTTGGAAGAAGGCAGGTAGAACACGGCAGTATCTCGCCTAGAAGTAGCACTGCTATTTTGATTTTCATCTACTTGAGACTCAAATCGCGCAGTCTGGTCCAAAACTGCTTTGTTTTGTTGTTCAGAAAAAATGGGACTGCTACTCTCTGCATGCGATGATTCGTGTTCAGTGTCTATTATCGAGATTCTATACATCTGCTCACTTAATTTTCTTTGAAGTTGGTCTTTCACACTTTCAGATCTTTTCATGAACTTTTTCTTTATTTGCTTCATGACCAAACCAGATGGTTTATTTTGTTTTGTGGTACACTCTTCACGATGAGGTACCATCTGAAAAGAAGCGATTATTATTACGTATTAGTTAAACTGGGAGATTAATATAATAGGGGATAACTCCATAAACACTTAGGGTAGTAATGTTTGTGTGCCGTGCACTACACCAAACAGGCATTTGTCCATGCATGAAGGTTGAGTTTAATACCATAGGGCTCTAAGAAAGTTGCTGGACAATGAAAAACATAACAAACGCTTTATATTCACCAAATCATTTCTAAGCAAAATGTTGATCGAGGGATGTAAATGATTTTCTATTGTTGCCTATGTTTATACATACTTATGTTCTATTCTATGTAATATTTGTATTTATGTTCACTATATCATTTCTTAGCAAAATGTTGATCGAGTGATGTAAATGATTTTCTAGTGTTGCCTATGTTTATACGTATGTTCTATTCTATGTAATGTTTGTACTTATGTTCATCAAATCATTTCTCAGCAAAATGTTGATCGATGGATGTAAATGATTTTCTAGTGTTGCCTATATATTATTATGGGCCGGACGCCTTATAAGTGAATAAATTGAGTTGAGTTGATTCACCTATTTCAATTGATCATTAAAAAAATACTTGTTTAACATTATTCACGGGTGTTAAATTGCTTGTTTGAATTAAAATGCGTACATTCTTTTTCGAATCTATGACAATTTTGTTAGAAATTATAATTTTGCCAAACTGTAAACAAACCCTACCAGCATGATCTATAAACCAAAGTTCAGCTCGTCTGCTATCAATCTCACCTTGGACCTGTTGGAATCTACCGCCTCTGCATACAGGTCGATGCCACTGGGAAGATGGGCCCCATCGCTACCTCTGCTCGGTGGCGGAAGACGCTGGGATTCAGGAGCTGGAAGATAACAAAAACGCAACAATGCTTATATGATACTTTCAGTTTTGTCTAATGACAGAGAACAGAATTGAGATTTGGAGGTTGCTAAATGACAAGAATGCAAACATTATAATATAATACTTCCTGATTGTTCCATTGTCAATACAATGGTAAACAAAATTATTGTTGTTACACTTTAATATAAAAAAACTCAAACTTGGCAAATGAACAACTCATAATAGTTCTGCTATGTGGTTACTAATATTTAACAACTTAAGTTTATGGCCTTGTGATTCCATTCCAACAAATCAGAACTTCAAATCAATGTTTCTTCGCTGGTAATCAATTATCAATCGGAAACAAGAAAAATTTATTCGGTGTTCATGTTGAAATAGGAGTAAAAAACACAGACATGTATACATGATCATTTAATTTAAAAACTAGAAAATTCTGCATGTATTATAGCACATGATTATATTTTTCCGCCATATAACAATAATATGTAATTGATTGCATATACATGTATACACATTTTATACAGTTAATACAACAATGAATTATATGTATATGTCATTTTTCTGTCAATAATTTGATCGCGTGTATATTTAACTTAAACACACCAAAAATTGTTCCAGAATTGGTTCGCTGATGCTTAGTTATGTAACATTCCAACCAGGGGCTCTGACAAACTTTATACCGGTCCAGCATGTCACCATCAAGGCAGACAACCAAGATTCCAGACATTGATAGCACAATGTTAATATAAATTGGCCGGAATTTACAGGTGAATGGAAAATGATAAATGATGCTTAATAACTTCATTTAATAAAAAAACTTCTTAGCCTTCTAAGTTAAAGATAAAACATTAATAAGTCAAAGACCGTAAACAATGTCCAAAAAATTGCAACTCGTTTTCCAAATAGATAGCCTAAGATGTGGAGCGATTGTCTCAAATTACTCATGCATTTAAAGAAATTAATCACTGTGCTCAACTGATTGGATATTTCCCCAACATTAAATTGGCTTTTATTGCAGGTCAAAAGCTGGTTTAGATAGCTACACCAAAAAAAGATTGACAATTAAACGCAATTTCAAAGCCTAACTTTCACATCTACCAGAGCAAGGATTGCATGCTGGTGCTAATATCGATCAAAGGTGACATATTATAACAATTAATATGTGCAATGAATAGGTAAAATAAAGTAACAGAATGAATACGATTGGTTCTTATAATGGGATGTTGCACAATTGAATACCTTACGATTTTCCTATAAGCATGACACTAATACTATCGTAAAGCCTGTCATTACATTGAGAAAATTTCTTCGACACATCTACAAAGCACAAAAAATGTCTACATATTATATGCTTCTGGTTTATCTGGGCTAAATATTGTAACGGTCAGTTAAGCAAACAGCCGCTAACTTTTTGGTCAAGTAAATAATTTATTAAATGTTACAACTTAGCAAAGTTTGTCACTTATAAATAAATATGTAAGATCAACAAACTTGTAATAATGCTCATAAGACTTTTTGTATTTAATCCTTAAGAAAACAGGCTTTTAGCTTAACTTTCTGTTGAAAACTTGATATATACTCGCCTGCAGTAAAAACAGTCAGCTGTAAAATTATGAAAAATGATTAGATGACATAATTTTGTCTACTTGCAGTGAAATTCAAAATGAAACAACTATCTATCAACTGATATTCACTAAGTAAGCTTTTATTAAATCAAGCGTTTTCATAATAATAAAACTTGGTGATGAAATAAAAACAAGAGGGCCATGATGGCCCTGAATCGCTCGACTGTTTTTTATGCGAAAAAAGCGTGCAATGCGCATGGGTTGAAATGTACTCAAGCATGTGACTTTCCCTTTCTATCCCTCGTCCCACTGGGCGCTTAAAGTTGGAAGGGTGAGCATTTTTATATATGGAAAAACGTTACTACGGTGTTAACTAAACAGACTAAAAAGCCCGGGAATTGTCGCACTAGTTTATTCATCCCATAATGAATAAATAGCAAAACGCATAAACATGCAAAGTTCAACGACTTCCTGTGGCCATGTTTTTTGACGAATCAAATTTTCTGGAACAACTTTTTAATGGGAGCCTTCAAGGGATAAATTTGGCCCCAGGGGCATAATTTGAACAAACTTGGTAGAGAACTATAAGAAGTCACTACATACCGAATTTGGTAGCCCTAGGCCCAATGGTTATGGACAGGAAGATTTTTAAAGTTTGCACAAAAGAGGCTTTATATAACAATATGTTCAGTTTTGTGATCCCCGGGGCAGTGTCAAATTTGAGCCCAGGGGAAAAATTTGAACAAATTTGGTAGAGGACTATAAGATGTCACTACATACCAAATTTAGTAGCCCTAGGCTCTATAATTATGAACAAGAAGATTTTTAAAGTTTGCACAAAATAGCCTTATTTAAGCATACCGGTATGTTCATTTTTGTGACCCCCGGGGCAGGGTCAAATTTGACCCCAGGGGCATAATTTGAAGAAANTTCATAGTGACAAAAAGTTCATAGTGACAAAAAAGTTCATAGTGACAAAAAAGTTCATAATGACAAAAAAGTGACAAAAAAGTTCACAGTGACAAAAAAGATCATAGTGACAAAAAAGTTCATAGTGACAAAAAAGTTCTTAGTGACAAAAAAGTTCATAGTGACAAAAAAAGTTCATAGTGAGAAAAAAGTTCATATTGATAAAAAAAAATCATAGTGACAAAAAAAAGTTCATAGTGACAAAAAAAGTTCATAGTGACAAAATAGTTCATAGTGACCCAAAAGTGACCAAAAAGTTCATAGTGAAAAAAAAAGTTCATAGTGACAAAAAAGTTCATAGTGACAAAAAAAGTTCATAGTGACAAAAAAAGTTCAAAGTGACAAAAAAGTTCATAGTGACAAAAAAAGTTCATAGTGACAAAAAAGTTCATATTGAAAAAAAACAGTTCATAGTGACAAAAAAGTTCATAGTGACAAAAAAGCTCATAGTGACAAAAAAGTTGATAGTGACAAAAAAGTTCATAGGGACACAAAAAGTGACAAAAAAGTTCATAGTGACAAAAAAAGTTCATAGTGACCAAAAAAAGTTAATAGTGACAAAAAAAGTTCATAGTGACAATAAAGTTCATAGTGAAAAAAAAGTTTGTTGTGACAAAAAAGTTCATAATGACAAAAAAGTTCATAGGGACACAATATGAAGAAGTGAAACTCCAGAAGCTGCGGCAGTATTGCAGTTTTATCATCCAAACATAATAAAAATAACAATACCGCTACAAGCCTATGAAGGCTGAAAATATAACAACATTAAAGAAGTGTACGGGGATACAAGTTACTGCATCCTAGCAGCACACATCAAACTGTTGTGGAATTCAATATGAAGAAGTGAAACTCCAGAAGCTGCAGCAGTATTGCAGTTTTATCATCCAAACATAATAAAAATAACAATACCGCTACAAGCCTCTGAAGGCTGAAAATATAACAACATTAAAGAAGTGTATGTTTTACAATGCATAATAAAAACAATATGTGTTATACCAGCATGTGAGCAGCTATTGCTGATAAAGTAGTTTAACAAAAATATCAAATACGGCAGATGAGTAAAAATGTTTGAGATCTTTCCACACAAGAGAAGCAAAGTATTTCAAAGCATGTTAAGGGACATGAATTCATTTGGCAAATGCTAACAAAAAGAGGGCAAGTACTAATTATAAACCTATATTGTATTTTAACAACTGGAAGTTTTTGGCTGCCGATTAATTGTTAACACCAGATATGGGATTTTACATACTTATTCAGGGCATCATTCTGACAAGATTGCGGGGCCATCAATAAAACATGTGCTAGATGAACTACTAAACATGAGGTTTTAACTTTTGTTCTTTGACAATGGTCACTGGAATTCGCAGACGACGGACTTGATAAATAACACATGATGCCCATATACAAATGAAAACATAGATTGTGACTGTAAATTGCATTAATTGATAAATGTCAAAAACATGACAGTAATGTATATTCAGCATGAAATGTTTTGTTATCTCATAAACTTGTCTAATGATATATGAAAATTGAAGACCAATTCATGAAATATCATACAAGAATATCAGCGATGGATGCTCCTGACAATACACTTTTTAGTTATATGGGTTAGTTGTGTGTAAACAAACTATTTTTTAAGAGGAAATAGCTCAATGGAAACTCACTGGAGCAGAACGACATGACCATATGTGCAAGTAAACCCTGGAAGAAAAGTGCATTAATAGAGTCATGAAAATCAGATCAATTCTTCCTGAGATGTCAAACGGAAACAAAAAAAAACTTTAGAAATTGACATATTTATAATCAAAGGGCAATAACTCCCTGAAATATCACTGGACCAGAACAACCTGACGAGGGTGCGCATGTCTACGATATAGGAATGCTGAATATAAAATTTCATCAGATTCGGATCATCAGTTTATTCGCTAGTCATTTTTTTATATATTATTTTCAACCGTATTTCGGTCATATCGTGGCGGTTTGTTAACCGACTCATCTTTTTCTGGATTAGCTGGCTAACCATTTTAAGTTCGCATCCGTTTTCCAATAACTGACGTTTGTCCCTGTGGACAAACAAGAACATTAAACCATTGAAAAGATACTAGCTATTGGTGCTCCTCGGTGGATTCCCATAAGATTAATTTGCCCCTCTAATTAATTTGCTGATTTAACAGACATTTTTATATATTCTTATACATGTTATTACATTTGGCTTGACTTTAAACCTGCCCTTAAAGAGGCTCCGGTAGCGAATTAGGGAAAAAATCAGGATGTTATGGAGTGTCTTCGCCACGTTCTGGGACTATTCCTTGTCTGATCGTTGTTTTTATGCAACCATATGGAAACGTTGGAATCCAAATTGTGAAAGTGTTTAACCTTTGGGCAAAGAATATTTAAAACGGCGACCATTCTGAACTTTCTGGAACCCATCGATATTTACCCGGCATATTTGGAAAGCCTTCTGCAAAAAAAATATGTATCCAAGTCAAGCAGATCATGCAGGATGCGAAAAGACAGCAGAAAGCCCCATGAAGATATTGAGTTAAAAAGTTCTGTCTCTGTAATATACTGTAACCCATCCTTAAGGACTCATTCTCTGTGTGACGCTTTCTGCTGTCCTTTCGCATCCTGCAAGATCCGGATAATGAGGATAAAACATTATGAATACTTTTAGAATGCTTTCCAATGTAGAATAACTAGCGACAGGTTCCAGAATGTTCTGAATGGTTTAAATCAGACATGGAATGGTTTCAGATGGTCAAAAGAGACCAAAACATCCCGATTATTCCGATTTCGCTATCATGAAACATTCGAGAGTCTAGTGGATGGCAGGTTTTAAACGCTTTTATCAGTAATAAAGAATTGCAACATTGTCTATGACTATTGTATATATAACTGTATATAAGTATTTGTACCACACATGTATAAATGAAGGAAATAAGAAGGCATATTAACCCATGTTTTTAGGAGAAGACTGATGCGCGTGTCTTTGCTCCTCCTGACCCACTAGCTCTCGAAATGGTTTATGTACCTATAATTACATATATTCTACATTCTGTTGAGTTTCGCGATTTGAAAAAAATCTGCATATTATTCCATGTATTTGCTTTATATGTGAACATATATGTATAGTTTGGAATTATCCGGGGGACGCCTGCCCCCCCCCCCCCCCCCNCCCCTCTGGATCCACTTGTGAAAATGGACTTAGAAAGGATATAATTATTAATCCCCACAAAAGTTATGTGGCCAGGCATGAAGTCAAACCTGCAATCATCCGAATCGAAGTCAAGCGCTCCGCCAACTGACCTAGTGACATATTAATAAACAAATGGCAATAACTTTCTGAAAAAAAAAGCATAAGAACAGAACAACCTGACACATGTGATCTGAGATCTGGTAAAAACGTAGCATTTTAATGATCGCATGGCAATATTTCACTCAAAAATCATTGGACAGGAACGACCTGACAAGGATGCAAATGTCCACCCTAAAGGGATGCTGCAGATCAAGTATCATTTACTTTGGATCATTAATATCATTAATGCATTTAAACGTGAAGTACAGAAGTGCAGACGGAAGAACGGACGAATAGACATCGAGTAGGAAAGGAAAGATCAATAGGAAAATGTGGCTGATACCCAAGCAAACTCATTTCATCAAAAAAAGAATTCGAATAGGCAAAGCAACGACTTTATGCTCCCTCTTTTCAGTGAGCATACTAACATCAAATTAACAAAAGCAGAACCAAATCTGACATGGCGTATAGGTACTTCAACTAAGTGATATATTGTCATTTACGTATGCTACTTGATAAAAGATAAAAAAGGTGTTCATCCACAAGGCAAAACATTATGAATGTAAATGTCCTAATGACATTCCCTTTTCTTTCGCAAAAGTTACACTTTGTTACTAGAGAAAACTCCAGTCCATCAATAACAATTCATATTATATGGAACAGGTCAACTATTGTCAACTCTTAATAAACTTTACACAAAATATACGTGTACGCTAACATGTACTTTCACTTAACATCGTTAAACTTATATCTTGAATGACCTACTCCAATCAAATCGTGCAGTAACCGTTTATCTGTTCAGCAACACTCGTGAGTCCAATGTCTTTCAGACAGTCCTTCAACATGTTTAACGTGGCATCCTTACCCAACCGGCGTTTCCACACCAGAAGCCCTTGATACGCTTTTTCCTGCATAGATTTGTATTGGTCCAGTTCGTCAATAGTGGGCTCTTCAATCTCCAGTTCTCGTAACATTCTCTGCCAAGCTCTGCCTACTCTGGTGCTTACATAGTCTAGCAGGCATCTTGTTATGCCTATAAAAGATTAAATGCCAAAGAACTGAGCAGAAGTTTTGAATATTCTGATTATTTCTTAATTGGTACAGATGCAAAAAGTATTAGGAATAGCAAATTAAGAAATTTACGTATTTCTCTTATTGTCAAGTTATTAAAAGCAACAGTTGAAACTAGAATTAGCTATAGTGATAGTGATAAATACACCCCACACTGCATGTTTAAATCTGTAGCACAGTTTTCAATAGCAATTATTTTGTAAAATATTTCGTAAAATATAGTTAACCCATAAAAAAATCAGTGATCCTTATAGCAATAGCCAAAGTATCAACTCAAGATATTGTCTGGTAAGATAGATTTAACGAGATACAAAATGCTCGTTTCTATGTTTTGTGGCACAATATATTCCATTTTATTTTCCCGCAACAATATCTATTCATACGACACACGAACAATAAAATGGTACATGAACATGTGTTGAATATAGTGTTCCACAAAAAACAAAAAATAGCATTTTGTATCTTGCAACATCTATGTTACCACATCTAGCGTTGAAATTTTGGCTATTGCTATAAGGAACACGGATTTTGTTATGGGTAAACTCTATTTTACGAAATATTTTCCAAAATATTCGTTGATTTTGAGTGTTAATGGGACTGAATTTATTGGCTTTATATTTTATCAAATATACAGATATTTCTTTGTTAGGATCGTTCTTTCTCGTGCTGAATAAAGTATTATTTACTAATATGTTTGGAATCATTAACAGCATTTTGTTAATTGTAAATTTTCCTATTAGTGAGTAAGACAGATCCCATTTACAAGTGAAACATGTCCCCTTTTGAGCGAGTCTGACCCATATATTTGACCTTGACCTTGACCGTTCACCACTCAAAATGTGCAGCTCCATGAGATACACATGCATGCCAAATATCAAGTTGTAATCTTCAATATTGCAAAAGTTATGGCCAATGTTAAATTTTGTGCAAACAAACCAACAAACAAACCAACAAACAGACAGGGCAAAAACAATATGTCCCCCAGTATAGACTGGGGGACATAAAAAGCTTGAAATCAATGTTACCTGAACTATTAAGATCATCATTACTGGACATTGCCTCAATGATCCACTGGTGCTCATCAGGCAGGATTGGGTAAGTCACTGAATGAGGGATACTTTCATTGATCTGTTGTTGATGTGAATTACCTTCAGAATTACGATGTTGTCGTGGTCGTTGTCTCATAGCTGCTTGATGACTGTGAAACAATGTACATAAATAAGGACATGCAGGCAAATTTGGTTGCGATTCTAACATCCTGGCTGCCGACTGATGCAAACAGAATCGGCATAACTGGTTTGGTAAGGTTACATGCAGAGCATGAGTATTATGACGATGTGGTAACAAACTCCTCCCTGAATTCGTACCATTGCATGATTGGGCATGATCAGGGCTGCATGGTACAGTCTTTGGTATGGTTAAATCATTGAAAACAGTGCTCAAACTGTCTGCGGCATTCTCACGTTCTGATAATGTAGCCAGTGTTTGGTTGTCTGCTTGTGTCTCTAGATTACTGCAGTTATTGTCTGGGTTTGCCTGACTCTTTCTTAAAGTTGAAGACGGAGTGACGCCATTATTGAATGTGTGTTGATTTATGTCGTCATTCTGCCCTTCAACTGATGAATGTGAGGACATTTCTGCTGAGTCAAGTGCACTGTCGTAGTCTTGATGTACCATTAAATTTTCAATCTCTTTCATGCAATTTCTTATACATTTAAATTTTTGTCTTATTTGACCACATGAAGTGTCAGGAGCGTCGGTGCTAGGTTCACCATGACAACCGTCTATTTCATCTGTGTTTTGAGCATGTGAACGGCATTGATAGTTACAAAGCTTCAAAGAACTGTTACTGCCATCTTTTTCTTCACCGTCATTTTCAATAAAGCTATTGTCATGGTCTGCGTTTGGCCTCATAGGGTTATCTTCCTGCATGTCTGCATTTGAAACATGCAAGGCACTACTCCGATTAGAATGGGATATATTTTTAGTTGGTGATTCAATATGCTTTGGCAATTCAGGTGATGTTTCCGGGTTTGAAGAAGGCAGGTAGAACATGTCAGTAGTTCGCCGTGTAGTAGCACAGCGACTTCGTTCTTCATCTTCAAGAGACTCACATCGCGCAGTCTGGCCCAAAACTGGTTCGTTTTGTTGTCCAGACAAACTGATACTGCTACTCTCTGCATGCGATGATTCGTGTCCAGTGTCTATTATCGACATTCTATACATATGCACACTAAATTTTCTTTGCAGCAGGTCTTTTACACTTTCAGATCTTTTCATGAACTTTTTCTTAATTTGCTTCATGACCAAACCAGATGGTTTCTCTTTTTTTGTGGTACACTCTTCACGATTAGGTTCCCTCTGAAAAGAAGTGATTATTGTATAAATATTAGTTAAAATGTGAAATTTATATAATAGGGGTGAAACTCCATAAACACTTAAGGTAATTATGTTTGTGTGCCGTGCACTACACCAAACAGACATTTTGTCCATGTATGAAGGTGGAGTATAATCCTCTTAGGTTTTATTGAACTGCAAAGAACATCCATCTACCTTGCATGAAGTTGATTTATATCTATAATGGTGTTTAAGTTATTCGCACGCAAACAAAAAGAACTACCCCAGCAAGACAGACGGATAAGGAGACCAGGTGATTGCGTTATGAACCCCTTCCCACTTAGTGGAGGTATAATAACAGGTAGAAGAAAATGTTTTAAATTTGTTTAAAAAAGTAGCAACTATGAATGTTAATGCTGCACACTAACCAACAAACTGTCACTTATTAAAAGACATATGAGAATCAAATTATCCTGGGACCTCAAGAAGCAAAAGCTGACTCGCTACCGCTACACCACTCAGGCTTTTAAATGTGGACTCAAATTTTAACGCTATTAAATTTAATTGATCAATAAAGAAAATACTCTTTTTTTCTTAGTCAGGGGAGTTAAATTGCTTTTTTGAATTAAAAGGCATACATTCGTTTTTGAATCTATGATAATTAGTTTTGTTTTTTTAATTTTGACAAATTGTCAACAAGTCCCAACCAGCAGGATCGATATACCAAAGTTCAGCTTGTCTGCTATCAATCTCACCTTGGATCTGTTATAATCTAACGCCCCTTCATACAGGTCGATGCCGCTCGGAAGATGGCCCCCATCGCTACCTCTGCTCGGTGGCAGAAGTCGCTGGGATTCAGCAGCTGCGATAGTACAAAAACACAAACATGCTTATATGAAACATGCAGTTTTGTCTAGAGACAGAGAATAGAACTGCGATTTGGAGGTTGCTAAATGACAAGAATGCAAACATTATAATATAATACTCCCTTTCCTGATTGTTTCATAGTCAATACAATGGTAGATAAAATTATTGTTGTTACACTTTATAAAAAAAAATCAAACTTGGAAAATAAACAACTCATTATAGGTCTGCTATGTGGTTACTAAATATTTAACAACTAAAATGTATGGTCTTGTGATTCCATTCCAACACATCAGAACTTCTAATCATTGTTTCTTCGCTGGTAATCAATGGTCAATCGAAAACAAGAAACAGCTTTAAAAATATTATCCGATGTTAATGTTGAAATAGGAGTAAACAAGGCTTGTCACCATATGATGGCATATGCCCCCTTTTTCCACATTTTTTAAAACCTAAACGCGAAGTGTTTTTCGACATTTTTCGAAACCTAAACGCTAAGTGTGACGGAATTTCAGACGGACGGACAGTGCGATCACTATAAGCCCACCTTCGGGGGCATAAAAAAACACACATTTATACATGATCATTTAATTTAAAAACTAGAAAAATCTGCATTTATAATAGCACTTGTTTATTTTTTCCGTATAACAATAATGATATTTAATTCATTGCATATAAATGTATACACATTTTTTTCAGTAAATTCAACAATGAATTATAGCCCATATCACATTATGTGCTTATTTCTGCTTATTTATTTTATGTTGACCCTCCCTGTAGTTATAACGAAAGAAATCAAAGAAATATTCGTCAAATACATTAAGACATGCGCATATGAACGACACACGTGTGCGCAGGTAATGATACTATTTTCCTCTTGACATGGAATGCTTTACTATTAAGGTAGTTGGTTATTTGCACGGTGAAAATTTATATGTCATTTTCTGTCAATAATTTGATCGCGTGTACATTTAACTTAAACACCCCAAAAATGGTTCCAGAATTGGTTCTCTGATGCTTAGTTATGTAACATTCCAACCAGGGGCTCTGACAAACTTTATACCGGTCCAGCATGCAACCATCAAGGCAGACAACCAAGATTCCAAACATTGATAGCACAATGTTAATATAAAATGGCTGGAATTTACAGGTGAATGGAAAATGATAAATGATGCTAAATAACTTCATTTAATACAAAATAACTTCATTCAATAAACAAAATAGCCTTCTAAGATAAAGATAAAACATAAATTAGTCAAAGACCGTAAACAATGTCAAGAAATAGGCCTGATTTGCATCTGGTTTTCCAAATTGATAGCCAAAGTTGTGGAGCAATTCTCTCAAATTAGCTTATGCATTTTAAGGAATTAATCACTGTGCTCAACTGCTTGGATATTTACCAAACATTAAGTTGGCTTTTATTGCAAGTCAAAAGCTGGGTTAGATAGCTTTAAACACAATTTCAACGCCTGAATCTGACATCTACCAGAGCAAGGCTTGCATGCTGGTGCTAATATCGATCAATGCTGAAAAATTATTACAATTAATGTCTGTAATGAATAGGTAACATAAAGTAACAGGATGAAAACGATTGGTTCTTATAATGGGATGTTACAAAATTAATCACCTTTCAATTTCTCCATTAGCATGACACTAATGCTATATTACAGCCTGTTGTAACATTGAGGAAATTTCTTCCACACATCAACAAAACAAATGTCTGAATATTATATGATTCTGGTTAATCTGGGCTAAATATTGTAACGGTCAGTTAAGCATTCAGCCGCTTACTTTTGTGTCAAGGAAATAATGTATTCGATGTTACAACTAAGCAAAATGTGTCACTTATAAATAAATATGGATCATCAACAAACTTTTAATGCTTCTCATAGGACTTTTTTGTATTAAATCCTTAAGTTAACAGGCTTTTTATCTTAACTTTATGTTGTAAACTTGGTATATACCCGCCTGCACTAAAAACAGTCATCTGTAAAATTACGAAAATTGATTAGATGACATAAATATGTCTACTTGCAGTGAAATTCAAAATGAAATAATTATCTATCAACTGATATTCATTCCGTTAGCTTTTATTAAATCAAGTGTTTTCATTATAAGAAAACTAGGTGTTGAAAAAACAAAC
The DNA here is from genome assembly GCA_007657795.1 of Dreissena rostriformis. NCBI lineage: Eukaryota > Metazoa > Mollusca > Bivalvia > Myida > Dreissenidae > Dreissena > Dreissena rostriformis. Next base: position 91,566 of record VMBQ01001446.1, read on the forward strand.
TCATAAGAAAGAGAGAGATGTTAATGCAACAAACTTTAAAAATAACTGCTGTGTTATCTGGTTTCCTTGCCTAAACTTAAAAAGACAGAACGGATGAGCAAACCCAGTAGTTTATCAACTGTTTTGAAATGTGTTTTATTTTGCAGATAAACACATTTTATAATAGATATTAAAAGATATGTTGTCAATCGCCTTTTGGAAGCCCCATAAGTAAAATGTAATGAACCAAAATTAATAAATATAGTGTTTTCCACCTGACATGTTCACACAAATAAAATATACAAACCAGAAAAAAACGCTACCATTCTTTTTTTGAAATTTACATTCCATATCAATAAAATGTTTGTTACATACCCAAGAGTAATACTCCTCCAACCACTTTTCCATACCGCGGGGTTGTGTGCCCATTCATGTCCGCTTCAAAAACGGATAGGAGTTCACTGTTACCGCTAAGTGGTTCATCAAAGAACACTACAGACACCTATAAAGTAATTGAACAATTTACCATAATCTTATTTTTGTCTTTGACAATATTGTTGAGGTTAAAGTCACAAGCCTTTAGTACTTTCAATTATTGAAAAGTTTTCAGAATGCCTTTCTTTCGTCTGTTATAGTTTAGAAACTCATTTCGTCCTCCAAAACAAGGATTCAATCTCGACTATGTTCAAGTAAAAGTACTGAACTGTTACTTTACCTTATCATTTGTGGATAAGCCTTCATCCTTCAGAGATGCTTCTGCTTTCAAGCATTTATTCCGCATAATGGCTCGTGAACATTTCCTGGGATACCGCATCTTAACCGCACAGTATGTCAACAAGTCTTCGACAGTGGAAACCGCACTGTCTTCAACAACCAAGTTCATTGTCCTCTTCTTGAATACAATTCTCACTTGTATCGCTATTCTGTTTGGAAACAACTTCAACTCTAGCTGCATGTTGTTTTTTATTGCATAGTGCTGAAGCAAACTGTTACATTTCATCGGAACATCACGACAAAAAAGGCACATCGTCAGCATATTTAAATTCCAATTTTCGCTTATGCGTTCCACCAACTTATGAACTGGTTCAAGCATGTACATTTTAAAGGCCTTTTCTTCATTGTTAATTGGGTTCTTGATTTTCAATGTTTTTTGTTTCTTCAAACCTACATTCAGCGTGCATCCACTTTTCCAGTTTCTACCATAGGTTTGTGAAAGATCATCTAGCTCATCGATTAGTTTTTCATTGAAAACAAGTTTAATGGAATTTGCGTCACATGCTGATAGCTTTCCTATCCTTTCGCGCAGATAAGCAGTAGAACACCGCCGTGGAACAATAAGCAACTTTTGTCTCATTTTCAGTTCATTGCTCACTAAAGTAACAGTGATTGCATCCTGAGAAGCAAAGTGAAGACTGATAGGAGTATCATCCCTACGAGCTATACTTTGCATAGCCACACCGAAACACATGTCATTTTCAAGAATTTGGTCTCTGATACAAAGATGTAGATTTTGCCCGTTTTGGCCATCTATGGCTTCAATTTCTCTTGCAAATTTTGTTAAGATTTTCTCTTTTGCTTCCAACACCGATTTGGCCCCATTTAATCTACATGTGAAACGATATTCACTGTCAGCATTTATGCTGTAGACTATCGTTACTTTTATATGACCAAACTGAAAGGCCTGAACTCTTGTCAGGTCTTGATTTTCTCTAAGTTGATCTGCTACTGAATTACAAATAATTCTACCATCTTTACACAATGCAATAGACTTCCAACCTAAGAATTCCATCAGCATTCGTTTGAACTCATCTACTGTGATGTCGGCCTTCCACAAACCACATATTATTCTTGATAACCTATGATCATCTGTGTATGTCTCAATCAGAAGGTTGTTGAAAGACCTGTCTTGAACAATTTCGGGCAAAATCACAACAAAAGTTTTCAATGCCGAACCCTCTGTTTTCATATCAAAATGAACTATCTGCACTTGTTCAACAGTTGTAGCATATTTTTCGCAAACACATTTCTTTAGTTCCTGGTCTGTTAAGCCAGTCTTAGCACACAGTCTTTGATCCCTCTGATCAGTGAAAATCTGTGACTTCCTCATATCAAAAACCTGATACTGACATACTGAAACACTTGACGGTATATAAGGTAACTGATTATGAGGAAGATAAGGAGATCCACACGGGAATGAATCTCGTCCATTCATCTCTCTGATGCAATGTGAAAGTTCTTCTGCATTTCTGTTAATATATTCCCAGGCTGGATTTGATTGAAAAATGCTTCTTTGTGTTGTTGAGGTTTCATCATCACTGTCTGTACCAGAATCTACAATAGAAAATCGTGCAAAGTTATGTATAACAAGATCCTTGCTTGTTCTTAGGGCTCGATTTTGACAAGTTCATTTTTAACTTTGAAATATGACCTTGACCTTGTACTTAGGGCCAGATATGTATATATGACAATAAATTTCATCATACTTATATTTTCTGCCTAGTAAATTTTAATCAAAGTTTTGCTCTTTTTAGATTCAAGATTTGACCTTGAATTGTGACCTTGACATTTGATGTTGGGTCTCCAGCCTGATCATTAGTCCCATCACTCACATTACCTGCGCCAAGTGGTGTGAAATGCCCATATCCAAATGCCTTGGAAAGTTATGGTATCCTCAAATTGCTTTGGATGAATTACTTACATTGGACATTTGAACTTAAAATGTGACCTTGGTCTTTAATGAATGTACATAGCTCTTGTGCATGACACTCTGACTGGTCATGCTTAGCACTTCTGCTATATAACATCAAATCCACCCATTCTTTAGAAGAAGTGTTTAGAATGAATATTTTTAATTTCACCTTAAAAATTTGAATTGTGACATTGACCCTCCCTTGACCTAGAAACCTGGTTCTTTTGTGCAACACTCATCTAATAGCAGTAGTGCTTGTCATTTCTGCAAAGTTATTTGAAAATCAATCCATGCTGAACAATATTATGCTATGGATAAAATTTGATACACCTGTAAGCACCCTTGAGCGTTTAGTAAGTGAAAGGTTTTGTTGGCTCAGTTACAAAGCTTAGAGCGTACATGTTCAGTCAGTGCAAGTTTTTGTTGACCCAGTTAAATTGCTGAGAACGTAAGTGTGCAATCAGTGCAAGTTGTTGTTGACTCAGTTACAGTGCTGAGAACGTAAGTGTGCAATCAGTGCAAGTTTTGTTGACTCAGTTACAGTGCTGAGAATGAAAGAGTGCAGTCAGTGCAAGTTTTGTTGACTTGGTTACAGTGCTGAGAATGTAAGTGTGCAGTCAGTGCAAGCTTTTGTTGACTCAGTTACAGTGCTAGGAATGTAAGTGTGCAGTCAATGAAAGCTTTTCGTGACTCAATTACAGTGTAACCACAGCACTGTAAAGTAAGTGTTATTGGGTAAAACACATCTACAATAAACAATTGGTTTTACAAGATTGCATACAGTGATGTAATAAAGTGAATAGAATGATGTCAATAATTAGTGCTTATTATGATAATCCTATGCTGGTTGCTTTTGAAATGTAGTAGTTTTCACATAAGTGTTAATTATATTTAAAAATATTGGTTACTTCAACAAACCTGCTCAAAACTAAAAGTGTAAAAAATTATAACACATGTTGAATGTTTGATGGTTAACAAAAATATAGAAGAACAAACAAATTCGTTGAATTGATATCCCCTGCCAAATAAATTTTGTTTATGGATGGGTGTAGAACTAAAAGAAAAGGTATAAGTGAAGGGTTGTGCCTTTTGTCAATTTTTTTTAAGTCATTTGTACCTGTGATGAGTTTTCGCTTATCTATATATACACTCACACCAAGTTTCAGTGAAACGCACGAAAGCAGTTCCACAATATGCTTCTGGACACAAAAGTTTTATGGACGGATGGACAACGCCAAAACAATCTCATCGAGATAAAATGATGGATGAACAACGCCAAAACAATATCCTCCTCCAGATAAAATTATGAGAGAAGGAAGGCAGACAAGTCAGTGACTATATTATGCTCACCCTTGTTGGAGCACAAAATCTCTAAGCTGTAATTTCTAAGTACAAAGTTGTATACATAATTCTGGAAAAAAATGCTGGTCATTTTAGGGGTTTAGCGTATGACCTTACATGAAGCATTTGTGTAACCTTGACCCTTGATGTGAATCGTATGACCTTACATGAAGTATATTGTGTGACATTGACCTTAACCCTAGACATGAACCTTTACCTTAACCCTAGACATGAATCTTACATATGACACACAGCAGGGAAGAAGATGGAGAAGAATTATGGAAGATAATTACAGAATCCACTGATGCATATTAAAATAATGGCTAAATAATAAATATTTCTACAAATGTGTGACCTTTGATGTGTGACCTTGACTTTGGTCAAAAACGCATAGGTCTTGCACTGCCTGATAATTGAGAACAATTGCATCAGGACATTTTGAGAATCCATTTTAGTATGGTATAATCCTTACCAAATAAGGCATATTTAATCAAAATGTGTGATTTTGACCTTTGTGTGTTACTTTGACCATGACTCTAGCAACCTGGATCTTATATTTGCCACTCAGCTAGATAATGGAGAACAAATGTGGACAGTTATTACAGAATCCCTTGGTGCATAGTAAAAAAATGACTAAATAATGAATAATTCATTCAGTTTGTGACCTTTGACCTCAATATGTGACCTCGACTTTAGCACCTAGGATTATGGGTGTTGAATGTGAAGCACCCCCAGATGATTGAGAACAACTATGGCAAGTTTCATGGCTCTGGCTCATGTGTTAATGGAGATAAAGCTCTTAGCTTATATTAAAAAGTTTTTTTTCAAGATACAAAGAGCCATAACTCCGTTATTAGCAGATGGTGTACAATGCCATTTGGTGTGCATCATCCTCTTATCCATATATATACTCATACCAAGTTTCAATGAAATCAGCCACAGCACTTCCAAGATATTGCTCCAGACACAAAAGTGCCGGACGGACGGACAGACAACGTCAAAACAATATCCCTCTGCCGCGGCGGGGGATAACAAACAATGATATGATAGCTTGCATATTTTATTGAATTAGTTGCAGATTCATACTATTCATAAAGCTATTTTTAAAACTCAGTGGACGAAAAACAATCCTGGGGTTATTTTCTGTAAGACACAATCGAAATGATTTCAAATTATATAATGCTGAACTCTCTGGTATTTGACATTCTAGCAACATCATATTTCAACATCAGTCGTCAAACACAGTCATACTGTGTACGTTTCACTCACTATGTCAATAAAATTTCGGGCACATATGATTTGAAATGTTTTTTTTTTATTAAATTTTTGTACACAAACATCAAAAAACAAGGCTTGTCACCATAGGATGACATATGCCCCCCTTTTTCCACATTTTTCAAAACCTAATTGAAAGTGTTTTTTCACATTTTTCGAAACCTAAATGCAAAACCTAAATGCAAAGTGTGACGGAATTTCAGATGGACAGACAGACGGACAGTGCAATCACTATAATTATGCCCACCTTCGGGGGCATAAATATTGTCTAATAACTAGGAGTAATTACAGTGAGTGTACAGAAAGTGTAAGATTGTTGATACTGTGGCATTATAAGTGCTGACTGTGCAGGTGTGTAGTAAGTGTATGTGTGCAGTACAACAATATGAAAATGCAGCCTATATCTTGTGCAGTCCAAATGTATAAAATGCAGCTTATATACTAAGTGTTTACTGTATACCCGGTACATGCATTTTACTGTAGACCTTACCAAATCTTGCTCTGGAGAACTCTGGTATGTCTGCCATTTCTTTATTTCTAATGAGTGTTTTTTCTGCAAAGATAAAAAAAAAGAGCTAGAATGTTGAAATGGGTACAAATTAATAGATAATATTATGTTGAAACATCATGTTCATAAGTTGTACATGTAACAAAATTTTAATAGATCTCTATTTTTGATGTTGGATTTTTACTGTTTTTATTTTTTTATCAGTCATATTATGACAGTACATAAACCTACTAACACCTTTCCATTGCGAGCTAAGTATAATACAATGTACCTGGTTATGGAAAATACGCTTTTTAGGCACTCGGCCATACTCTAGGGTACTTTTTAGTATATTTTCCGTACCCCAGATACTTTAGAGTATACTTAAGGGGTACTTTTAAGTAGTTCCTTTGCTGACAGTGACCAATCGGGCTTAACTGACAACTGTCCCACTTGAATACGAGGTATGGTAGAATGTTTGTAGAAATAATGACCAATTGAATCACAAGTAAGATGACTGGGCTAGGATTCAAACTCGCCATCAACGGATTGACATCCCAGTGCTTTTAAGACTTACCAACTGTGCTAATTAATACCTGCTTTCAGACTTGGCAAAAAAAAAAGGTTTCATAGTATTGCCTCCCCCCCCCCCCCCCCCCCCCCCCCCCCCCCCCCCCCCCCCCCCNTTTATGGTCATTTCTACATTTGAAAAGGATTTTTGATCCACTTTTTATTGAGGAAAATTTAATTGTTCAGTATAAGGCAAATATCTAAATAGTATACAAGCTTTTTTATGAATTATGAATCATGTTTAGCTAACATAGAAAGACCTATTTGGTGTGTTTTTTTCCACTCAATAATACCTTGAACAGGAATCCAGATATGCGATTGATAATGTAATTAATAAATGTAATTATTGATCAGCAATTAATTTACATTTGTATATACATAAATTATAAGTGTTTGTTCTTCAATATTGATCACGACATCCGAACCAGTTTAACCTAAAATATACTTTAAGTCAATTCACATGACAATTTTTTATTTCACAATACAACACTGATGATGCAATTCCTAAATATAAACAATTGCGTTGATACACATAATTAATAAATCTACACATTTTCCACATAATGTTTTACTAAAATAAACATAGATGTAACAATGATATTTTAAATTAATTTAATATCTAAAAGGAAAAACATCAATATTACTGAATAACTTACCAGGTGCAGTAAACAATAAAGCCACTCGTAGTAAGCTGTAAAACCACAAGTCAACACTGCTTCGAAAAAAAACGGGGATTTCCTACTTTCGCTTTTAGATTGGCATTTCCGGGAAAATGGCTGCCTCCACGTCAATTTTTACAACACAACATTATTTGAGTTTTCAGCACACTGTCTGTGATGCAACAAGGTATAAGTAAATATTATTTATGAAAAATATTTCAGAAGTTATGGCTACTCATCTTATGAATTGTTGCAGTTAAAGATAAGGAGCTTTATTTGATACGGAACACATCATATGTTTCGGATATTGAAGTGTATTTCGGAAGTTATACTTAATTTAATGTATGAACAGTTTTTCGAAGTGAACTAACCGGTTTAACCATTGATATTTTCAAAAATATAGCTGAGTTGTGATGAATGAAAATTAACAATACATTCTGATTTTTTTATAAAATATTTTGCGAAGAAAAAAAAACGTGATTAATAACTGCCAGTACCATTTACAGGTAAGTTGTAAGACGTGATGAACTAACTGACACACACTGACACCATGGGTCAGTTGTTGCAGCGACTGCAGGAAAGTGGACTGGCAGCATATCAGTGCCAGCACGAAGGCAGGAACAACCACAACACGGCACCTGTGAAGTTCCCTGACCTGTCCATCCTCCCACCCGAAATCAGCCTCCACGTTTTGTCGCACCTTGATGCCACTGACCTCTGTTTAGCAGCTTGTGTGTGGAATGAGCTTGGCAACGATGAAGTCCTTTGGCAAAGGTTAGCAACGGCTTTGAATAATGTGTCTTAGATTAGATGTTGCCATAAATACCATGTTGAAGTGGATATGGTGTTCGCCTAGCCTAGGAGATCCTATTTTCGATCCCCATTCTTTAGATCTCCCCCAAAGACACCCAGTACTGGTTCTACCCATGAAAGAGGCAAGTGAAGAACGTTTAAAAAAGCCTCTGTCTTTGGATGCAGGCGAGCTTAAATAATAAAATAGTTTTTAACTAAGCAAGTCATGTCCGTGTGCCGCATTCTTCAGGTGCATGATTTGATTACTGTTGATATTTTGGTAGCTTTTGGCATCGAAGCACGAGAACAATTCGTATCATAATAAATAATTGTTACTTATTAAATTGGACATTTACATTTTAGGGTTAGAGAACCAAGTTTAGCTTTTGAATTTTGGTGTTTTTTTTGTGTCCAAAGTTTAATACTGATCGTATGCATAATTTATAATATTTAAGCAGTACCTAATTTCTTAAACAGAGAATACTCGGTAATAACTGGAGATATTTTATTAATCAAGCTTAGAAAACATGAATCTCTTGAATTGGTTTACTTATTAATTTCCAGTACAATAACTTGTCTCTTTATTTAACACTTTCTATCCAGTTCTCTTTATTCCACAATTTTCTGTCCTTAAAATAAAAAAAACAACCTTAATATTATGGAGAAACATAAAATGAACTAACCAAAATAAAAGAATATATATATCGTACTATAACTGCACAAGACAGTTTTATCCCAGCAGTCGTTAAATAAACATGTTTATTTTATTCAATTATAACCTCATGCACAATTTCAGTCTGTGCAAGACATCCTGGGGCTGTGTCAGCATATATCACGTTGCACGGAAACATGGAGACTTCTCATATCGCAAGCTGTACCTCGTACTGGATGAGGCTACACTAACTTTCAATGCAGACCCGTTTGATGTAAGGTTCTGACTTATTGAACGTATGGTGACAACCTTAGTAAATTAAATAATTTCATTTAATTATATTTATAGAAGCTATTGATGCATGTTTGTAGATGACAATATTCGGTAAACTGTCATGTAAAGCTATTTTACTTCTAAAAGTGAGGGGAGTGATCCACTTTGCTTGATTTTGTTTCTCTTGTTTTTTGTTTTATTTCTTTATTTCTATAAATATTAATAGCTATTTGTTATCATCATCATGGCCGCTAAGTGTTTCATGTCTGAACAGCTTTATTGTACTGTACATGTATGTAAAAGGGACTTGTTGTAAGATTTTTCGTATTTTGAAAAATAAAATTAAATAATTTAAATACTTATAATAACAGTAAAAAAGATCAAATAAAAAATTTGCTTTCAAAAACGGTCCTCAATAAGCAAAAGCTCACTCGCTACCACTACACCAAGCAGTATTTTGGATTTGGATGGTTGTTACAACGCTATGTTAATACTCTTTTTTGCTTAATTATGAAATGCGTTACAAATGATTTATTATTTTCCCGATTTCAATTGATGATTATTAATAAACAAACTCATGATCACATAGAAAAATAATGAGCGTAGAATAAAGAATATATATATAGTACAATAAAGTTGTTAAAATTGTCAAAGATTTAAAAACACATATATATATATATATATATATATATNACATACATACATACATACATACATACATACATACATACATACATACATACATACATACATACATATGTTTTTAAATCTTTGACCATTTTAACAGCTTTATTGTACTATATATATATTCTATATTCTACGCTCATTTTTTTTCTATGTGATCATGAGTTTGAAATGATGTAATTTGTGTGCATATGTACGTTTGTGTTTGAAGGGAGAAGAATACCTAATCAAAAGAGGCCTTGTACAAAACTGTCCTATGGAAATAGCAAAATTCATCCAAACAACTAAGAAAATCAAATCTGAACCAAAACGGCGCTTCCTAGAAAAAAGGTAACTTGTGAAACATTTGACAACACATGTCTGCTAATATGTTTAAATTTATATAAGGGTTGCCATTTCCTTTTTATCAGATGAATTTGTTATGATATCATTTATTTGTGTCCTAATTTTGTGCAGGTTTTGATTAAGAAAACTGTTTTCATGCTTCATTTTTTCTTTGAACAGAAAGTTAAATGGGAGAAAATAAGACTGTTTCTACAGAATAGCTCCTTGAGAGAAGGCCATTTATGGTAGTTTTATCAATTCAGAAAATGTATTAATGCTTATATTTATTTCTCTGTGAAAATTGTCGGTTATCTTGTTTTTTATGACCCCGGAGGTGGGCATATAGTGATCGCACTGTCCGTCTGTCTGTCCGTCTGAAATTCCATCACACTTTGCGTTTAGGTTTCGAATAATGTAGAAAAACACTTTGCGTTTAGGTTTAGAAAAATGTGGAAAAAGGGGGCATATGTCATCCTATGGTGATAAGCCTTGTTTTTAATGTTTCATTCTTTGCAATAATTGTTTATTGCAATGTTTTAATTTCAATAACAATTGCTCTTTATCATTTCTTTGACAGGCGTGATGTCCTGGACTGTGTAATGCAGCTGCAAAACTTTGACAACCAGTTTCTGCCGAATGCGATGCGTAAACTGTTCCGACATATATCAGCCCCACGGGAGAGGGGCAGCTATCTTGAACACATCATTGATCGGTTTGCAGAACGGTTTTGCAGCTGTAACCCTAAGCTTGGATTAGAAAAAGGTAAAATGTATCCTATTTTGTATGATATGCACTTTTATGATTTTGATATTATTTAAATAACGGAGTAATGTTGTTATGCTACTACATTTGTTGTCAAGGACATAATAAGTCTGTTAAGTATGTACTTTTATTAAGAAGGCCTTTTCAAATCATGCCCTTGGGGTCAAAACTGGTCATGCCTCAAGGGTCAAGAAATTCATGAATACTTGTATAATAAATAACTTTAGAAATCTTATATTTTGAAACAGCAAGGCTCGGAGGTTTTATGTTTGGTGTATAGCATTGTATATTGGTGATTTACTAATATTGTTTGAATCATGAACCCATGGTCTATACTTGCCATGCCCGAGTGGTCACATGATTTTTGTATAGACTTATATTGTAAACAACAAAACAAATTTTCTGCTCGGAAACTCCAAGGGTCAGAGGTGTAATACTCATAGTGTAACATTGTATGGAGGTTCTCTACAATTTGTGTTCAAATCATGCCTCTCTGGTCAAAACAGGGGTCACACGATTTATATAGACTTATGTGGTATAATAACTTAATATTTGGAATGTAGCATGAGAAAGAAATCATATTTTTTTTTTTTTTTTTTAATGCGCCTGGGATCAAAACTTTGCCATGCTCGAGATGTCACATGGTTTATATAGTCTTCAAGCAAAATGACTTAAAAAATCTTCTCTCTACCTGCAAGGCACAGAGCTTTGGTATTTAGTTTGGAACACAGTATGGCGGTCTTCTTACATTTTTGTTCAAATAATGACTCTGTGGTTAAATTTGCCCTGTCCAGGGCAAATATCGTTTTCCTAACATGTGCGTAGTAATAACTTATAAAGATCTCCTCCCAAGCTTAGATATTTGTAGTGGACCTGTCTAGAGTTTGTTCTAATAATTTGCTTGCGTTCAAAGTAGGCAACAACCTAAGTTTCTCATGGTTAATAAAGACTTTATTAGAAAAATATATTTTCCTCTCAGAGAGGATAAGGCCTAGAAATGAAATATTTTTTCGTTTTTCATTTCATAGTAGTTCTCTAATAAGTTTGTTAAAAAAGTGTCCTTTGGGTCAAAACTGGACCCTCCTAATTTGTTGATTGCCTTTTATAGACTAATATTGCACTTGTTTTAAAGTCTTCAACAATTAGCTTCAAATGATAAGTACTTCTTAATTTCTAGGTGGATTTTCAACAAACTTCATAAAAATGATCTTTAGGTGATCCTCTTTCAAAGTTGGTCAAATGACTCAAATCATTATGGTACACAGCATATATAGGTCATCAAAGCTAAAAATAGATTTTAAAAGATGAAACTTAAAAAATCTTCTATGAAACCTTAAGGCTCAGAGCTTTAATATTTGGTGTGCAGTATTATATAGTGGTCCTCTACAAATATTGTTCGCGCCTCTGGGGTAAAAAATGGCCATGCTCCTGGGGTCACACGATTTATTAATACTTTAATGGTAAATAACTTCAAAAATCTGTGAAACTAAAAGGATCAGGTGTTTCAATATATGGTGTGTAACATTGTCTAGTTGTCCTCTACAAAGTTTGTTCAAATCATGCCCCTTGGATCAAAATTTGCCACACTGCAGTGGTCACATATTTTGTTTAGACTTACATAGTATATAACTTAACAAATCTCAGAAATTGCTATTGGTTTCTACTAACTTTTTTCAAATCATGCCTCTTGGGTCAAAATTGGCACTGCCTTGGGGTTTAAGGGAATTTTTTTTCAAATTGAGCCTATATTTGGTATGTGACATCAGATTGTGGTCCTCTGCAAAGATTTTCAAACATGGCAACACCTTATTACACAGCGGATGAGCGATCTTGGCCAGGGCAAAAAAACCCTTTTTTTGAAGTAGCCGAATATCAGCTGCTTCCCCAACCAAAATAACCACTTTTTTTCCCCAAACAAATGGGACTCAAAAACTCCAAAGTGTCAGAGGGGTAAAAAAAAAAAAAAAAAATTTTTTTTTTTTCGGAAATTGGGACGGGTCCGCTTGGGGAAAAACACTGTAAGTACCAAGCAATCTAAATCGACAGTCAGTGCAAGTTTGTATCTGTAGAGTATCTGTACCTTCCTAACTTTGTGGCCACCCAATATAATTTATTTCATGTATCATCTCCATTATCCAAATGAAATACAAATTTCTTATTTTCCCCAAATAAGAAAAAATCGCGGTATTTTTCCCCTAAAAAAAGGCTGAGGCCCCTTCCCCAAAAAGGGTGTTTTGGCCCTGTTGGCCCTCTTGTTTACTGAGAATGCACAGAAAGAGTAGCTAGAAAATGGCTGATTTTAGCAAGTGTTTAAAAGGCATGTAGTTTAAGAGGTTGTTGTTTAAAGTGATTGACCAGGAGTTTTCTTTTCTTTGTAGATGCTGTGTATGTGCTGTGTTTCTCGCTCATCATGCTGTCAGTGGATCTGTCGAGTCCACACGTGAAAAACAAGATGTCTAAGCGCGAGTTCATCAAGAACACAAAACGTGCAGCAACAGGTGTAAATGAGGACCTTGTAGGGGACCTGTATGACAATGTCTATCTGGTGGGCCATGTGGCAGCTGTCATGTGACACTGGAGATATCGTACGTTGGAAGTAGATTTGAGTCTCGTTGTGGAAAAACTGGACTTAAAATGCATTTGCGTGAAGTTTCATCCCAGATTAGCCTGTGCAGTCGGCTCAGGATAATAGGGACGATACTTTCTGCCTAGAATGGATTTTCTTTTAGGATAGACTTTCTTTAAACAAAAACTTACATAAAAGAGAAAGTTTTGTCCCTGATTAGCCTGTGCAGTCATCACAGGCTAAACTGGAAGGACACTTTGTGCATATGCATTAAGCCCAGTTTTCCAAGGACAAGGCTCCTATGCTAACCATGTTACAGGAGATATATTAATTATAATGCAGCTGTCGTAGACTGGTTATTGAGATTTAAAGCCATGTAAAAGCTGTGATGTGATACTTTATATGTTAACAATGTGACAGTCTATTTTTTAACCATGTGGCAAATGCCAGTGCCAATTTAGAGATGCAAGTTGTGTGGCAACTACCATGAGAACCAGATATGTTTACCATATGACAGCTGCCATGTTACAATTGCCAGTAATCAGTAATGTGACAGCTACTGTCTACAACATGCCATTTGAGAGATTTCAGTCATTTGACAGCTACCATGTGACCAGACAGATATTTTTGTCATTTGTTTGTGAAAGAACAATCAAAATACCAAGTTTCTGAAAACAGATTTCACTGATGTATCAAAATGTAGAGATGTCAATATTTTATGACCCCCTTATAGCGGCATATAGCAGTTGCACTGTCGGGACATCGACTTTAGGTCTGTGGGGATTTTATGTTGCAGCCATCACTTTGCCATATATTAATGGATTTTGAAATAACTTTTAAATCATATACACCATTTTAAGATGATTTGTTGCGTGTAACACCTGTCTCTTCCTCAAAGGTAAAGGTCATACATAGAGGTCAAATGTAAAATTTGCCCATAAAACATTTTGGAAATTCCTGTTTCAGCCATAATTATGCCATATTTTAATGGATTTTGAAATAATTTGGCATTAATGTAAACCACCATAAGATGACAAGTCGCATGCCACACCCGTATACTCACCTCAAAGGTCAAGGTCACTCTTTAGAGGTCATTGGTACAATCTTCAGCAATAAAACAGCTTGAAAATATCAGTCTCAGCCATACCTTTGCCATATATTGATGGATTTTTATATAACATACCTCAAATACAATCCATCAAAAGACAACGTTTTGCATATAGCACTTGTCTCTCTACCACAAAGGTCAAGGTCACACTTAGAGTTTGAAGACCAAATGTGGCCATAAAATAGCCTATCATGACTGAAACTTTGTCATTCATCATGCTATTTTAAAAATAACTTACCACTGATGACCTCCATGAAGAGACGGCATATTTTGTGTAAAACCCGTCTCCCCACCTCAGAGGTCAAGGTCACAATTAAAAGGACAAAGGTCAAATTTGGCAATTAAGCAGCCTGTCTGGACTGTAACTTAGTAATTTATCTTGAAATTCAAAAGTAACTTACCACAAATAACCACATAAGGGGCCTCAGTGTTGCATGTATATGCACCTCATTACCGCAAAGGTCAAGGTCACACTTAGAGGTCAAAAATCAAATTAGGCCTGAAACAGGTTATTTGTGACATAAGAAGAGTTTTGAGACGAAAGTGGACTGTCAGCGCATCTGTGCCCTTTGGAAACATGTCTTGTTTTCAATATAATTTAGGTAAGAAAACACCTGTTTTAATTCGAAAAAATACTCGAAAAATAACAAGCTGCTTATCTGTTTTATTTTGATACTTGTTGTAAAATTCATCATCATTCCTGTTATCACAAATGCATATTAGATATATATTCAGTTTTGTTGTGATTGTTTATGTAGGCTTACAAAAAGCTTACTTAACATATTTGGTCTGAGAAAATCTCATAAGACTATGACCAGAAAATGTTTAGTATTTAAGAATTTAAAATAATCAAAAGTACAATGTTTGTATGATATACTTTATTTAATTATAACTTGTTATATTTACTGGAGCAAAATAATGTTTAAATCAGGATTATTTTTGAAAACTTTTATTAAACAATGGCTCTGTAAGTTTTTATTTTTATTCAAGGTCAAAGGTAAAAAAAAAAAAAATCAAAGCGGCGCATTAGGGGGCATTGTGTTTCTGACAAACACATCTCTTGTTTATTTAGTGATAGCATTGATTTGTTATTATCATTATCGTTCTTGTTGGGTAAAAAGACAATTTCTTTGTAACGTCTTTCTAAAAATGAACATACGAATGAAATTGGTATACATCTTTATTTACTTATGAACACACATTGGCTAAATCCAGTCTTGTTTAATTTAATTTACCGAACACCAGAATTGATATCATAACCTGTTTTGATTTTTCTATGTTTGCCATGTAAGGTGGCCCAATTCAGGTTACAAAATAAGTGTATTTAAATGATATTTTTTATGTCCTTACTGGACAATATAGAAAGTAAAAAATCCAAGTATAAAAACCATAAAAATATGTGTAAAAAAAGAAACCATTTTTATCTGTTATTATTGGATTGTTTCACAAAACAAACGCTTTATTTATTTTTTCAATTTCAACTGATAATTAAGATCAAAGCATATTTTGTTGCTGTATTTTTTGCAATCTGTATTACATAATTAGGAAAAAAAAAATCAATTTAGGACTTTAAATGTTCTATTCACAATACCAGTACATTTATTTCCAGCAAATGGTTTCTACGGAAAAGGTCAATGTTTTATCAGTATTTTCAAAAAATTTCATTACATATGAAATTGAGCAGCTCTTTGCGAATAAAGGTCTTTTGCCAAATGTAGCCAGCATTCTCACAATCTGGTCAGGAGCTACCCCGTCCGCTAATAAAATCACGATACCTTACCTGAATTTATAGTGGACAGTGTAGTTCATGACCAGACTGGTCTGTTGTGCAGGCTGGGCAGGAGCTATGCTGGCTGCATTTAGCATAAGACCCATTTTCGCATGATGAGGCTCATTTATTGAAGGTAATTATTTTAGAATTCTGACAGTATTTTAAGAAGCTACAGTTCACTTCTATGTGTTGTTGATGTAACACACTAATGAACATTTCCTTTATGTGCGTTTAAGCTGTGTTTGTAGTTACTTATATGTTACTTTTATTAATCTTGTTTTTATATAATTTATTAAGTACTGTTTTACAAGGTTGTTTTGTATTTTTAAATAAACAGATAAAACAAGGGTTTGGAGTTTTTGTTTCATTACAAGTAATCTGAAGCATCGTTGCAACAAAGTTCAAAAATTGGTTGTTGGAAGTAACTGGCCTAAGTATTTGCACTTAGTATTGATAAAACAGCTTACGCTGAAAAAGTTTTAGTAGGTTCACCAGTTGCCGTGATATGCCTGAAATAATGTTGAAACATAAAAAAATCTTAATAAAAAAGCAAACAAATACCAAAATTGGGTATTTTTCTTGTTAAAACATTCCATCGTTCCAGATTAGCTTGTGCAGACATTTCTGCTTTTATGGATTTTTTTGTTTAAAGTAAGTGCCTTTTAACAAATATCCAGTCTAGGCGGAAAGTGTTGTCCCAGATAAGCCTGAGTGGACTAATCTGGAATAATACTTGATGCATATGTATTAACCCTTTGAGCGCTGGAACCGGATTTTGAAGGTCTTTGCAAACAGTTTGGATCCAGATGAGACGCCACAGAATGTGGCGTCTCATCAGGATCCAAACTGTTTGCTATTCTGATAGTATTCTTTGAAAAAAATCGAAGAAAATGCTAATTTTAGAAATTCAGCAGACAACATTTTAGCAGACGACAAATTTCCCAGCATGCAAAGGGTTAAGCCCGGTTTTCACAGAGTGCGGCTCATATCTGAGCTCAGAAGCATATGTTGTTGCTGTTTTTATGCTCTCCATATATATATATATGGGGAAAATATAGTTGCCAGTTTGTACTTCCTTCCTTCCGTCACACTTTTTTATTAGTTTCTTATAGCGCCTTCAGTATTTTACCGATCTCTTACATATTTGGCATGAAGGTACCTTGCATGGACCTCTACCTTTTGATGAGGTTTGAGGTCACTGGGGTCAAGGTTTAGGTCACCTAGGCTAATAACAGATTATCTCAAGGTCTCATTTTTTAACCAGGTTTTCCGAAGAAAAAAACTGGTTATTAGATTGGCGAATGCGGGCTTGTGTCCGCCCTCTATTTCAAGTTTTTTTCATCCGATCTTCACCACACTTTGTCATAAGTTGTATCTAGATGATGTCTAGGTCAAGTTTTAATATGGGTCATGCCGGGTGAAAAACTAGGTCATGGGGTAACTAAGTGCGTTTTTTAACACTCAGCATGGTGTCCGCTCTCTAATTCAAGTACTTTTCATCCGTTCTTCACCAAACTTGGTCAGAAGTTTTATCTAGATGATCTTAAGGCCGAGTTCGAACATGGGCCTTGCCGGATCAAAAACTAGGTCATGGGGTCACTTAGTGCGTTTTAAACATTCAGAATGATGTCCGCTTTCTAATTGAAGTAGTTTACTTCTGATCTTCACCAAACTTGGTCACAAGTTTTATCTAAATGATCTTAAGGCCAAGTTCGAACATGGGCCTTGCCGGGTCAAAAACTAGGTCACGGGGTCACTTAGTGCGTTTTAAACATTGAGAATGGTTTCCGCTCTCTAATTCAAATTCTTGTATCCGATCTTCACCAAACTTTGTCACAAGTTTTATTTAGATGATCTTAAGGCCAAGTTCGATCATGGGCCTTGTTGGTTAAAAACTAGGTCATGGGGACACTTAGTATGTGTTAACATTCAGCTTAGGGTCAAAAACTAGGTCACGGGGTCACTTAGTGCGTTTTAAACATTGAAAATGGTTTCCATTGAGAATTGATTTGGTAGCGTAGAAATTTAGCAATTTTTCCTTTTATCTCAATGATTTCTAGAGTATTTCGCAACAAACTCGTAAATCTCGTCACTGTTTGGTAAATGGTTAACCCTTTCACTCTTGTGGATGACTTTTGGTGATTGTGTTTGTGGCAAACACATTATTCCTAACGCCTGTTCTGCAATTTTTTACCTGGACCTGTTGTTCACTTGTCACATACACATCCAACAGTACATTGTACTTGTTTCCTAACGATTACTTGTTGCTATGTTAACATTTACACTTGATGAGTAAAACTTTTGCACTTATTCAATAACATAAAACATAATATAGTTTAATGAAGTAATTTAAACTAAACTTCAACACCCGTAAAATTTAGTCAGCAGAGAAGCTGTTTGAAATTGGAAACCTGGTTTTGTGACAATTTTTTCCCTTGTTTTTTTTTTCCCCACACAATTAACCCATATATCGACAAAGCATCATTGGGGAGCATCCATCAGTTTAACTGATATCCTTGTTTTATACCAAATGTTAATTTTGCTCATACTTATCTTTTCTCTTGCCTATATCTTCTACAGTTTTCCAAAATAGTTTTTATTCCTCAAACCACACTTAGCTGCAAGTCTGGTGACATAGATGTGACCTTAAATTTCTTAATTTTATTTCAATTTATAGAGTTTATTACCTTAATCTACATTAAAAGTATTTCTGGAAGGAAGATAAAAATAAAAAAGATATGAATTCCAACATATGTGTCGTTAAAGCAATAAACTATCTGTGGTTATATCCTGAACCAACTAAATCCCAACCAATTAAGTAACTTCTCCCAATTTTTCAAAGTCGACTCCTTGTGACCTGGGCCCGTATTCACAAACCAATTCTTAGACTTAAGTCTAAAAATAAAGAATATTCTTGAAACTCTTTCATTCTCATCGTGTAATACAGTTCAATATGACACGAAATTTAATACTTTTTATGACACAATTCTTCATTCTGAACAATTTATTTATGACATTAGCACAATTTATATGTATATATTTAAACACTGAACGGATTTTCTTGGTTCTAAGTCTGTTCTTTATTAATAAGTCTTAAGAAAAGGTTGGTGAATACGGTTTCTGGATTGATCTTCATTGATGTCAGTGTCACAGCATATTCAGGTGCTTATTAAGAGTCATGATTGTGCATTAAACTTCTTGGCAATCATTGCATAGACGGATTGACAGGCAGACTATACTTGGTGTTTATTATACGCCCAACTACCAGGTAATATTGAAATCACTCTGTCAGTGCAGTAACTTTGCCATGCATTAAATGATTTAAAACAGCTTGGTACATACGTTCACCTATATGAGACAGTGCATACCATGAAAGATATCTGTGGCTACCTTGAAGGTCAAGGCCAGACTTTGAGGTTAAAGGTCAAAATACAGCAGTAACAGTATTGTTAAAATAGTCTTGTCCACTGTAAAAAAAACATGCCTCGAAGTATTTTAAGATGACATGTTCACCAATGTGACCTTTTGTGTCACATGAAACAACCTTGTGGCTACCTTCAAGGTCAAACTTTGATTTAGGACTTTATTGTCAAAATAGGGCTTGTCCACTCTATAACTTGACAGTGCATAGACAGATTTTTAAATATCTTGGCACAACTGTAAGAGTTTTTGTGTTGTGAACAAGGACTATGTGGCTACGGTCCAGGTCATGGTCAAACTAAGATGTCATGGGTCAAACTGTAGAAGATTTTGTAAAGAAATAATGGTTATGAACTCTACAACTTAACCATACTTTATTTATTTTTTTATAATAATGCATACATCTTTTGAATACAAGACGGGTTTTTTTTATGCAGAAAACCACATCTGTACTGCAGCATTGATTTTCCAGTCTGTCCGTGTCTAAGCTGTTTGTGGGAGTATTAATCCCTGTCAGTAAAAGCTCTACTTTCATTAGTATTGATAACAATAGTTGCTTTTTTATACGCCTATTTAAAAAACAGGTTGTTTTATGGGAACACCCTTGCCTGGTAGAAGGCAGGCGGCGTCCAGGAGAAAGATGTCAGCTCATTAACTCAAATAGTTAAAATTTGATAATCAGGAAAGTTGGTGATATTTTTGGGAATAATATCTTGGCCATGTTCGATTACCACCCAGATCACATTATGCATCTCTGAATTATAAACATTTAATTGTAAAATTTTCCGTATTCACCTTGTCCGCCATTTAATTAAACTATTTTTAATTGTATCATCATCAAACTTGGTTAAAATGTTTGTGGACATTAACACTCAGCCAAAAACGATAAACAGCCATCTTGCGTGAAACACTTCTGAATAATGGCCCCAGAATAATCTGAAAAATGTTTTCCCCTTTAACTTTAAATATGTATAATCTTATCATGATCAATGTACATTGTAATCCAGACATTTTAAATGGCGTATTTTGTAACAGGTTGGCACTCTTGCTAGTAATTTTTGCTCTCTGGAAATATGTGTCGCATTCTGAGAAAAATTAGCATAATGCATGTGTGTTAAGTGTCATCCCAGATTAGCCTGTGCAGTCCGCACAGGCTAATCCGGGACGACACTTTCCACCTAAACTGGATTTTCGCTAAGAAGAGACGTCATTTAAACTAATAATTCCATAAAAGCAAAAATCGTCGTCCCCGATTATCTGGGATGACAATTTAGGCACAAGCATTATGCCCAGTTTTCTCAGAACACAACAAATAAATGTAATGCTCAATTAGCTATTTTAAAACAATATGGTTAATTGTAATACACAGTATAGTTTTAATGATTTATATTCACAGTCGCACATTGTGAATTACGTCTTCATAATAAGAAGTAGATATATTACTGAAGGACAGAGAAAACAGTTAATAAATACATGTAGACATAACCCTTACTTACACTATATCAAATTGGCTGCCTTGTATAGGTTGTTTGACCGCGTGATCAGTGAGCGACCTTATTCGCTCCCAGTGTTAACCCTTTGCATGCTGGGAAATTTGTCGTCTGCTAAAATGTTGTCTGCTAAATTTCTAAAATCAACATTTTCTTCACTTTTTTTCAAAGACCACTATCAGAATAGCAAACAGTTTGGATCCTGATGAGACGCCACGTTCTGTGGCGTCTCATCTGGATCCAAACTGTTTGCAAAGGCCTTCAAAATCCGGTTCCAGCGCTCAAAGGGTTCATATTCATAAAGGCCAGGCTTTTTCATTTACATCTCACCTTAACATTTAATTCTTAGTTGCCATAGAAAAAAAACATCACTCGAATACATTGAGTGTTCACATTTTATTTAAATACACGATTTAAAACTAAAACAATTATCCTGACATTATAAAATAGAGATCAGGTTTTCAACCATCATACAATATGACGAACAAAAGACTTTTCCCAATTAAATCTTTTTGTTCATACATTTAATGAAACTTAATCAACTTTTAACTCCACGTCAACAAAAGTAGAAATAGCAATATTACTGCAACATTACTGAACATTGTGCCATTTAAGTGGATCAATTCAATGCTGTGCTATATTAAGGTAGAGATTTTTGTATCACAAAAGTCCTGATCAGGCTAATGAACAAATTAAAAAAAAACAAGCTTTATACAATATTTGTTAAAGATTGGTCTAAAACTATAACAAATTTGCAGTGAAGATCTTGAACAAAATTTAAAACAACAACAAAACTTCTGAGAACAAGCCCCAGTTTATCTGAGCCATTTCTAAAACACATACTAGCAAGTAAAACTTCTCAGTGAAATATGACCTGGAGTCAATTGGAATCCTCTTCGAGACGTTCACATTCCGAGAGTCTCTTCACCAGCTTGGTGTCTATCACATACGGGAGTTCACTGGTTCTGTCCGGTTCCGCCGGCCGTTCAGCCACCACCTCCTGTAGTCATCTCTTCATCACCACAGCTGACTTCAGCTTTGTCCTTCCCGACAATTTTTTCCTCAACGTTTCCCGCATTTCCTCCTGTTTCTGTTCCTCCATGGATTTAAAGTTCTTGAGTATTTTCTCTCGTAGCTCGTGCTCCTGTCTCACCAGTATCTCCTTCTTCCTTTTCAGCTGCTCCCTCCTCTGTTTCTCTGCCTCCTCTTTCTGTTTCCTTTCCTCCTCTACCTCCCGCTGCCGTTGTTCTTCCAGTTCCTTTTCTCGCCGTTCAACATCTTCCCTCATTTTGATGACCTGTTGGATGAATAGCACAACTTAAGGTTTGCAAACTGTTGAACAATTCAAACTAAACGATGTTAATTGACTGCCTTTGCAGTTTATCAATTTACTTGGTAATTTGTGTTTATACATGTATAAAAGATCAAAGCATTTATTGTGCATTTAAACTTGAAATGAAGAGAATACATAATTATTTGAAAGGATATGCACATATGGGCTTTGTCACAAACATCACATATACCCCCACACAACTTCTACAGCTGTGTTCAAGGGAAAATAACTCAAGAATGTGTTGACTAGGGATGAAAAGTGTCTTGGATATTTAAACTTCATCCTGTCATATTTTGAGCTTCAATTCAATCTGTTGAGGAATATGGAAGAAGTTGGCTCCAAAATATTATGCCAAAAAGTTTACTGACCGACAAAGTGATCCCAAATACCACCTCCGGAGGCATAGCAACACATTTTACTAACTCATCCAAAGCTGTATGATTGCATTAACCGTGGCATCCTCTTAAGACTATAGCGTTTCAATTTCATGAAAAATGTAGCGTACGTTAAGCTGTATACAGCATTTCTCTTTGGTGTACATATCAGCCTCATGCTGGGAAAACTGGGCTTAACCCTTTGCATGTTGGGATATTTGTCGTCTGCTAAAATGTCGTCTGCTGAATTTCTAAAATTAGCATTTTCTTCGATTTTTTTCAAAGAATACTATCAGAATAGCAAACAGTTTGGATCCTGATGAGACGCCACGTTCTGTGGATCCAAACTGTTTGCAAAGGCCTTCAAATTTCGAGTTAATACATGTCATCCTAGATGATCCTGTGCAGTCGACACAGGCTAATCAGGGACAACGCTATCCGCTTTTATGTTTTTTTTTGGTTAAAGGTAGTTTCTTCTTAACAAAATTGGGCAGAAAGTGTTGTCACTGATTAGCCTGTGCAGACTGCAAAGGCTAATCTGGGATGACACTTATGCAAATGCATTAAGCCCAGTTTTCCCAGGAAAAGGTTCATATTTATAACAAGGGATCCACCAACCTTGACCCTTTCAAAAAGTTCTTTCATGATTCTCAGAGACTCAAGCCTCCTCTGTGCCAGCAGAAACTTCCTCTCTTCGACGGCAATTTTGTGCTGAATCCTTTCCTCTTCCTCCTGTCGTTTCCTCTCCTGTTGCTTCTGCTTCCTTTTCTCCTCTCTCTCATGTTGTCTCTCTTCACGTCTCTGCAGCTTTTCCTGCCTTTTCCTGTCTCTCTCATGCTCTTCTTCGGTCTTTATTCTCCTGAAAGAACATTGTTTTGGAATTTCCTTATATAGATGCTGATGGATTTTTTTTAAGGACCGATTTCCGCTACCAAATGGATGAGTTTGTTTTCAATTAAAATGAAACAATAATGAAATCAGTTATGAGGGTTACAAGTCGGCTGATGAAATTATAGTTGTGTAAATAAGCTGAAAATTATAGCACATAATTAAAAATATTCCACCGATTGTAGTAATACATGTAGTTGATAATTTCTGCCTATATTTGTCAGGTTTTTACAAAATATATGTTAAAGGTCCAAACAAGGCTTGTCACAGGTTATGACAGACATAAGCCCCCAAAACATATGCTTGTCAGGAAGTAAAGCATTAAATGTTACAGAGAGCCATAAATAATTAATGACTTCTGAGTGTCTTCTGACTAATATTGACCTTTTCGCCATAGAGCATACAATACACCATCAGTTAATGGGCAATAATAATCCAAAGAAAAATTAAAATTCTCCCAAGCATTAAGTTATAGGGTGGAAACAAAAAATCATGACATCTGACCATGATTGGTGACCTGGACCTTTAACTTAGGGCATGGGCATGTACGTCTGGTCATGGGGACAAATAATAATAAAATTCTCCCATGGAAAGTCCACTACTATTTTAGGCCTATTTATTATGGTTTTTGTTTGTTCATCATTCAGTAGGATGAATTATAAGAAATCAAACCATCAGAGACATTATTCGAAATCATGCATTTTCACTTAAAAATGATCTTAATCAAACCCCAAAATGAAAATACAAGAAACTGGCCCATTCGCTCAAAACAGCTAATTAAATTAACAGCTGCTTAATTGTGTATATTAATGTAAATAAAATTTGACAATTATACTCACAGAGTTTAACATATAGGAAACGTTCTGCTTAATAATCTACAATGTGTCCAGCAAGCTACTCGTTGCTTATAAATTAACAATTATAAACAGACTGTAAGCTAAATATGCCATTTAGAGCAAGTGGACCATGGGGCATAATGACAGCACAGAGCAAACTGGTCCACGTACGCCTCTTCCGCTAACTTCCGCTCCTGCTCCTCTCTTTCCTTCCGAACCCTCTCCTCACGTTCGTGCTCCAATTCTTCCAGTCTTTCTCGTTCCAATCGGCGGCGGCGGATTGCTTTGTCTGTGAGGTGCTTGGTCTTGTCAAAGTCCACCTGTGGAATTGTAGATATGGATGAATTTCCCTATTGCAATTAAATTCTTGGTATGCGCCTACAAATTCAAATGTGTAATAAAAGCATTCATCAAAATGAACCTCAATTTATCACTCAGAATGTCTTAATTATTAGAAAATATCACATTATATATTATATGTATTTCTTTGAAGCATTCTCTTAGAATTTATGCACTTGTTATAAACTCAGGAAATGTGAATTTATTCATGGGTTATTTGCATTTAAAATTTCATTATTAATCATTAAATGAAACCAAATTGTATTGTACATTTTCTTAAACAAACATTGCACTTGCAACAGTGATACAGGAGTGAGCTATGTAAATATTATGATAGAAAGCCAGTTTTGTTTTACCCTGATAGCTGCCACAGCACATTTCTCTTCCTCATCCATGTAGAGTAGCTTCATCCCCCTTAGAGCATCCATGGCTTTAACAAACCCGATATACTCTTTAAACTGAATGTATGCATCAAAGACTAGATCTTGTCCGAAAGTAAATGTATTTATCGAACCCACTTTCACTAAACCAGTCATCTCCTTCCTATACGGGTCAAGCATTGGAATGTCGACACAACGAATTTCTCCAAACTGTGTGAACACCTTCTTTAAGTATTCCTCACTTGGTTTGCTCTTGTCTTTACTGGACGCAAACCATCTAGTAGGAATGTCCCGAATATGAATGGTGTCTGGTCGTTCACCAGACTTCATTTCATTCATAGTCTTTGCATCCCTGAAATACGAATCCCAGTCATGCCGCGTTGGAAACACTATTTTTGCTTCGCCAGCTTTCACCTTCAACTGTTCATGAAAGCCACTTAGTTTTATTGATTTCCCTTCCAGTCTTTGCATGATCATTCCAATTGAGTCTTTGTTTTCTGTTTCACCTTCAAATCGTATAAATTCCATAGTACTTTTAATTATTCTCAATGATATAAATGAATGTGGCTTAATCATCGTTTTAATCCTTTCCATGACTTCCCAGTTGGAGATGGACTTTCCAGCCTCTTTCAGGGGAGGTAATTGAACGCAGACATTGACCCTGGCGATAGGTTTCAGGTACAGACCTCCAGACTTGTACAGCTCAACGGCGTCACTATGGTCCGTGCAGATGCTAGCTCCAGCAGTAGCCATGACTGACTGAGATATTTACAGCTACAATAAAGAAGACAAATAATTAGTAATTTGGTACAGTGTTCCATACACAATGATAAGAGAACTGGATGTTGCCTAACAATCCATTTGAATCATACTTAGTATATATACGATAAATTTTTAAGCTCTAGGGTTTTGAGTATGGGTGATATCATACTACAGTAAATTAAGGTCTTATTTTTCTCTTCACTTATTATATATTATTTTAAAGGTAAAACTACTCTTCGAGTACTGTCTTCCAGTGGGTACCATCTACCAATGTAATAATCCCAAACATACTTTTTAATTTCGGTTCGAGTGTTTACAAATACAAGTCAATTATTAACTGTACACTATCATTATAAACGACGAAGGGGGCTGAGAATCAGATACACAATTAATAATATAAAACAATAATAACAGCAATCATATATCGCTTAGTTATGCACGTGTGAAGGAACAGACTGACTGTGATAAACCAATGTTATCCGAGTTCATCCATCCGAAATATATAAGACTAGATGGACTTCGAATATTGACTTAGTATATGAGCGTTTAAATCTTTTAACGTAAAGATTCGTGTAAATAAAAATATCAGTGTATACCTGTTTACTGCATAACGTCGGACAAACGAATATTATTGCTGAAGAAGCAATTTCTTAATTTTCGGAAGACGTTTTTCGTCCGAAAGGTGATGTTTAAAATGCGGCACACACAAAGTCCGGCACGCAAAGACGCGTTTTAACCGACAAATTAAAAGCCTATATGCTGCTAGCGAACCAATCTCCACGCAGAGTTGTCGATCCATGCTCTCACATACAACCTCTACCATCACAAGAAAATCCTACTAGATTCGGTAGGATGCTATTTTTTTTTGTTTAAGTATTATTTTATGAAAAGGAGTATTATTTTATTTTATATTTTGAAAATAGTGTATAAGTTTAGGTGCATAATAAAAAAAATACTTAAATTAAAAAAGTAAAAATTACTGTTTACAAATTTAAAAATAACCGTTGACACTGTAAGACGCCCACGTGGTTCGGCTATTATGACTTAGTTGGTAATAACGGCAGGGAGTTTACATCATTATATATATATGGGTCTTATTTTCTGGTTAAACATAAAACTCTTGTTTTAACAAAGGAAACAATTCTCCGGCACATTCTTTTTCGGCGTATATGCATCGTTATATGTGACGTTAATACTGTAAGACGCAATAATTGTATTGCGTGGCTCAGCTATCATCACGTGGTTGTGTATGATGGCAGGGATTTGATCCAGCTATGCTGGTTCCAGTCAAATCTCTGCGCGGAGGTTGCTAGCGAACAAGAACTTATTTCCCTTGAGCCAATCGGGGACTCGAGCCCTGGAACTCTCGCTATCAAGACGAGTGCTCTTGAAAAAACTGAATTAGTTTACCGGCCGCCTACACAGCTAATCACTAATCTTATCATATTCCCACATTGGCGAGCAAAACATTTGGTGTGAAAAGCGCCTCGTTCTGTTTATTGAGTTTACCTTTTTTCACAACAACCGCAGATACACACACATGCAAATATACAGTAGAGACATTTACACGACCAATCACGGGATATCGTTTCAAAAATTGTGTCTGAGATATTAAGGTTCCTTTATAAAAGAGAAATTGAGCTTGATTCAGTCGTCAAGATTTTATATAAATTATTTACAAAGTTATAGGAGCCTGTGAGGTTTGTAGTCACTTTTTCCAATCAATCATTGATCGTATATTTCTCAACTGAGAATTATTTAGTTGTTGGCAACTTTAAACGCATTCATTTACAAATTCGTTAAACATTGCCATGGAATCAGTCGGTACGGTTAGAATGATGCTTTGAGCGTTCTATGCAACGATCTTTTTTTCATGCTCAACTGTAATTTAGGTCGAAATTCTGTTAACATGGAAGACTAGTTTGCTAGCGACATCAATTACTTCGGTGACTAAGAACATCGTTCTTGGCTGTTGGTGCGTTTGAAGGACGCAAGAACGACTAATATCCCGCCGATCCGATAACAACTCGTACTAGTAGACGGCGCCATTCAAATGCGCCACCACGTGAGTGTATTTCGAAATTTATGAGGTCCTTTGGCGCCTGAGGCTGCATTATTTGAGGACCCGGAGTGTGTCATAGCAAAATAATTAATTATTTGACTCAAGAAAATTGGGACTAATTTTTAATTATAGCTGCAATTTCCAGCCATTTTTTTATGAAATATATTTCCCAAATTTTGGTCTGGTATTGTGTTGTGGGGGAAGCCGGAGTACCCCGAAGAAACTCCACTTGTCCGGTATGGCGACCACCAACCAAACTCATATGATTCCGGGAACGGGGGTTGAACCCAGGTCGTCAACGTGAGAAGCGCAAGTTTCAATCGCTAGAACGACACATAAATCGTTCTCACAGCCATTATTCGTCGTGTTCTGGCGTGTTTGAAGGACGCCAACATGAACGAACAACTTAAAGCGAGCTGATAACAGAACCAATTTAGTGTCATTTTTAGGGTGATAAGCCTCTCGCTATTTATGCGCCAACAAGAAATGATACTAGTTAAATATTGTTAATATTTTTTATTTATTCCACTTGCATTTTAAGTAATGTTTATAGAAAGCAATAGTATTCGACTATCTTAGCCAAAAACCGTAATGAGTATTTACTGAAATTTTACTCTTATATAAAAATATAATGGTTATATTCGTATCAAGTTATTTATGAAGTTTGTCGAAACAATGCTTTATTGCCAAAATATAACCTCCAGGGAGGGGGGGGGGGAAGACCATTGGACATGGGTCTTACAAGATGTACACACACACATACACACACATGTAGTGAACATTTTTGGTAGGATTTTTTTAAAACTGCACGATGATTGATACAGTCCAGACAAGTTCAGAGGGACGCATGCACTCATGCTCACTTCACTGAGCCATTCGGACAGTAATACCGAAAGCGGGCTCGCGAAAACCTACGGCATTCACGCCTCCATTGTAAATTGGTATATTGTCCGTCTTCATAACACATTTTCAAATTGAAAGATCAGGTACAAATATTTAAATGACGATCCGCCTAACTTAGTTGCTCACCCATCGTCGGATAAATACCAACGACTAATTCATTCCGTTACTCTCCAGCATTAGCAAATGGAGAGTAGCGGAATGGGTCGAACGTGGGTATCCGACGATGTTGCTCCTCGTTCGGCCACATAAAGTGTGTAGGGATTCGCCATGTATTATTTATTCTGATATGCTCCCATTTCTCCAATTAAAGCAGTTTATGCCGACATACGTATTAACACTTGGTACTGGTTTAACACCTTACCAAGAACGTGAGCAGGTTATCTGTAGTTGTATTTCCACTGAGATACTGTTGAATAGAGCGAACAATCATGATAATCTCATTATTAAAATAAACAGTGGATTATACAGTATTACTGTTACATGAATTTGAAATAACAAACTTATTACATACTTATATGTAGATAAAATAAGAAAACTGTACTAGGACTTCACGACTTAGCTTAAGTTTCCATTCTTTTTTCGTCTTGTTGGTATATTATAATTTGGCTTTTATTCCACGAGGCATTCACAGAATTATTCAATATTCTTCTTGACCTTCAATGGCCGAGTCTGGTCGGAACTTAAACAAAATTGGTTCCGATTCGCAAATTTTCGTTGAACTTACGATTTTTGTGAGGAAACAGTAATACTGAACATTTATCATGCTCTAAAATAACCATTATAAGAATCTTTTGACGATTTAAAAACCTGTATAAAGCGTTGCAATGCGAAACGATTTAATAATATGACGAGTTCTTTTGTTATTGTTATATTTTGTGACACTACGAGGATTGCGTATATTAAGTATAAAACACATCTTAATGTATAAGCACAATGGCCAAGTGGTCTAAGCGTTGAGACTTTTAATTCAGGGGTCAGTGGTTCGAGCCCAGTGGAGCTTTTTAGTTCCAATATTTTCATGTATCAATTTAAGTCATTTAATGACAAACTTCAATGCATGCCAAAATCTGAGAAAAGGTCCCTTTAAATATTTCTCTTGCTTTTCATGCATTCATGAAGACATGGCATTCTGTGTTAGCATACAAATGTTCGGAAATCAAGCTCACAAGTTCAGAATAAATTGGTTTGTGCCTGTTTGCATCAGCAAAAACTCATGACAGAATGACTGATACCATTTAGTGCAAAGTTTATAACATGTGAAAAAGGAAGTAAATTAAGCAACATATTTTTACAAACATTTAATGCAAGAATGTAACATCTACTTAATGTACAATGACAATGGGTTCAGATGAAATTATGATGATAGACATGTACACACATAAAATATTGGCTTAGCTGGCCATTCAACTCGCCAGCAAGCATTGCCTTTCTGAAACGTTTTAAATTGTACACAAGTTAGAATCTAAAATAAAAACGGTTTGTAGTAGAATGTTCTGCTTAATGCAGGTTTTGACATAATGCTCCAGCTAAGCCTATACGGAAGGATGCAGCACCCTGTCACGCTAAGGTCTAATCCTGCCCCTTTCAAACCCCAATATTGCCTTTATTTTTTATCTTATCACATTATTAAAAAAAAAAATTATTTGAAGTTTAAATAAATTAAACTAAGTTTTCACATTGAAAATAGTTTTATTAATTCTAGAAGTATTGTTTTTTAAAGCCAAAAAACCTTATTTGGCATAGTAAATTTAAAGTATAAATAAGAAACATATTTTATCTATGCCAATTATAATATATCTGGTGGTTACAAGGTAGAAATCTGTCTTGTTAGCGCTTTAAAACTTAAAAATAATCGCGTAATAAAAGCGGTAATTCCCGGTTGAAAAATAATAAATTACTTGCTAACTAGGCTATAGATTTAATGAAAATTGTGCACACCTTTAAATTGCATCTATATGTATTGATTACCATGTTCTTCATTTTAAGATGTGTGGCTTTAAATGACTAAACATGCTATATTTAAAACATTCCACAGTATTAACAGTGCGTGATTAATGCACTGTTGACAAAAGTGCACCCTTTTCCTTTGGAATCTTAGCTGGAGCATTTATTGCTGAATTGTTTTAGCTGATCAAAAAGTATGTGAAAACATATCTTCAAAATACACCATGACTTAAGAACAAAAATATATACAGTGACATAAAAATGGAAATAAGAGAAATGAGGACAATCATGATAAAATATTATTTGGATTGCAATTTTTTCACACACTGTCCATAGATTTTAATGCATACAAATGGTGAGATGTTTAAAAACTGACAACAATAGTGAGGTCATCATATAGCAAATTTATACAAAACTGTCCAAAGCACTATTTCAAACGACTGAGAATATTTTCAAAAGTATAAATTCTGTCCCCCACGGACATGATGATATCGAAATGTGTGCATGACTGTTCCATATTGTTAATATTGTTTGTTTATCCATTGTTTCCCCACCCATCTGTTCCCAGCTCATGATAGCGCTAATCCACCGGTCTGTTGCTGAAACACGTCTATTGAGTCGCCATCTTCCATATCAAGCTGGAAAAGCAAAGAACTATTTTGAGACAAGTCAATGAAAACTTGAACTGTGTCAAGATGTACAAATACAACTTACAAGGTCTGGACATTTTTGGTCACCCTGCAACAAACTCCACCCCCATTTTTATAGCATAAATGAATCTATTTTTATGCATTGAAATTCTCCTCATTTATGGCTTTACACCCATGAAGTTTCATGTTGAACTCTTGTATCATATTTGAAAATATATAGCCCTGAAAAATAACATCATACAAAAACAACAAAGTGCAATGACTCTTTTTTTAAGACAAGTGTAGTGTTATCGTTCTTAAGCATGGCACTTCTCATTGATATCAATACACCTACATGTATCAAGTTTCATGTTGGTATCTTATAGAGTTTCTGAGATTTATAATACCAATGCATTGATATCTGACTGATATAACGTTGCATGATATATTTTTTTATATCATGTTCAACAGGAAGTTCTTATATCAGTCGATGTGTCATATTACCAAGACTTAACAGAGAAGTTATATTTTACTATAAAAAATAATCAGATTCATCAAAACAAACAATTTGATACCAAGATGTATTACATTTTATCCACAGAAAGCAACACAAACAGCAAAAAACGTATTTTCCAAATATTTAAAATGAATGTGTAAATGCTGATGACGTCATGTTCGACAGGAAGTTGTAAAATCAGTCGATGTTTGGATGAAAGTCATTTTACTCGGAAAGAACTATAGTCATCATGTTTAGTAAAATTAAATCAGATTCAACAAAACAAACACTTTGATACCAGGATGTATAATATTTTAGACACAAAAAGCAAACAAAACAGCGAAAAACATATTTTACAAATATTAAGCGAAAGTGCTCATGACGTCATTAAAAACAAGTCAAAGGTCAACGATCATATTCATTCCCGCAAAAAATGCAGCGTCGTAGCGATTTTGTTTTAATTATTTCTTTTAAAAAGGGGACTTAGAGAGAGGTATGATCAACAGAAAAACAGGTTACTGCCTGATCTTTTTTGTAATATATCAGGCTCGGCACGAATAAAATAACGGCTCGGCAAGCCTCGCTGTAATATTATTCAAAGCCTTGCCTGATATATTACAAAAAGATCAGGCAGTAACCTGTTATTCTCTATATAGCCCTGAAAAGATTTTTACAGACGGAGGGAAAACACCAATTATATATTTCAATATAACATTAAATTCAACTTATAGAGCTTGATGGGATACAACTAAATGTTGACTTGTTTGAATGTATTTTTTTTTTAAACCTTCCATTGGGAATTTTAAGGCCTTCTTCAAGCCCCATATTTGAACGAAAAAAAAACAACAACAACACTGTACAAGGTTTTACTCTAAAAAAGCACCACTTTTTAGTTTCGACCGAGCACAATATTATTTCAAGCATCATCAGCCCAGGTACTTACTCCATGTGGTGTATCTGTTTCATTAATTGGATTACCATCAAATCTGAATCGTACCACACCCATTTTAAGGCCCTGAAACAACAAATTCACATTCTTAGACTGACCACTACATGTAAAAACCAAAATATTGTTAACTCTTTCAGTGCTGGAACCGAATTTTGAAGGCCTTTGCAAACAGTTTGGATCCAGATGAGACGCCACAGAACGTGGCGTCTCATCAGGATCCAAACTGTTTGCTATTCTGATAGTATTCTTTGAAAAAAAGTCAAAGAAAATGCTAATTTTAGAAATTCTGCAGACGACATTTTAGCAGACAACAAATTTCCCAGCATGCAAAGGGTTATGGTACATAAGAAAAAGAAATACAAGAACATTTACATGCAAAAGTAACCAACAATTATCAGATAAATCATTCCAACAAACTCTGTTAAGACCAACTTGAAAATCTACGCAAAATAAGTCAATTATTTTACCATGAAAGTAATAAATTAAAAGAAAACTGCATTGACTCTATTTAAATGCTAAATAACATGGAAATTATTTTGCAATTTAATCAGAAAATGCTTGTGGAACACTTACAGCTCTATCACAGTATGCGGACATGAGTTTACGCAAGGGTGTGTTCCTCTTAATTTTGAAATGCACGACACTTCCATCCTGCCCAGTCACCTTCAAGTTTATGTGTTCAGTCTCTGACTTGACACCATCATCCTGAAAAATATAGGACAGATTTATTTATTAATAAGAAAGTGAAAGGACAGAAATATATTCATATTGCTGTCACAAAAAGACGCTCAGTTAAGACAGATTGGCAATGATTTGTGAATAGACTGATCCCGGAATTCGTACGAGTTTAGAAAAAACCACTTATCACCCCGGTACAAACAACGCTGGCCCATTATATCAACCAATGATAGTTTAATTAAAATAATAACCAGGGTTTTTTCCACTTTTTGGGAAGATAGCCCATGGCTTTGGAATTGGGAATTATGGCATTTTCAAGAAATTGGGAAAATAAATTCAGGATTGATTTTTTTTCGCGCAAAGTCTACTAATTTGGGGAAAAATAGTTTGATATAAGTCTTAAAATAATTCAAATTAACAGGATAACAGCATATACATCTTTATTATATACTTTGTTAAATGTAATTGAGTAATTGAGATAAAATAATCATAATACACATCTTTTTTGAAAATTGGGATTTTTTTCTCTCCAAATTTTGGGAAAAAAGTATACTTTTTTGCAATTGGGAACATAGCGTTATTCGGCTATAAAATCGGGCCAAAAAACCCCTGAATAACGGTTGATACGGTGAGTGATTTTGAAAGGATTATTAATGGATCAGCTTTATATGTACAGTGTTCTGCCGTGGATGCGCCCTTGCGTCATTGGCGCAAAAAAAAAAGATTTGTCCCCATCCGTTTTCCGTATATGGGTCNGGGGGGGGGGGGGGGGGGGGGGGAATTTGCGCCTTAAAGGGGAAATTTCAATGCTTAGCAAGTAACTGTACAAAATCAAGTTTTATCACCATACATAGAGAAAAACATTATTCCAACTCTTTTTTTTCATCAACATGTTATGTTCAAAGTACATATACTTTGTTAGTTGTTTATGAAATAAAAACATTGAGATATAATTATCATAAGACACTTCTTTCTTAAAATTTGAGGGGATTTTTTTTTAAATAGGGGAACAATATAAACTCTTTCTGGAGGGGAATGGGGCCGAATAACGCCGAATATTTCATCCAAAAAAAACTCTGTAACATCATGACAATTTCATGGGTGGCATGTAAGCTGATGTCAGATGCAAAATTAGGGATGTTTACAAATTCCAGATATTTGGATATCAGTAAGCGTGCAAATGCCATATGGGCATGCTGGATTGATAACGGCTTAACAAAAGATGTAGCGTACACTACCCATTAACGTTGACACTGCAGTAAAAAAACAATTTGTCACAATATATTATGCCAAATTGGTGTGTACTTCATGATCACAGCAGAACAGACTTTCGAGTGAGATAATAATATAATAATTGTAGACAAAAGTGTCTTCCTGAATAATTGTTTAGTGACTATCCAGATGAAATTGTCTAAATTAGAATAAAACAAACAAATTTGTTGAATTGATGTCCCCCACCAAACTAGAGCTTTGTCACAGACCTGACGTATACCACCACATGCTGTATTGGCACAGAATATATACAAAGGGCCATAACTCCCTAATTAACAGATGGTGTACAATGCCATTTGGCGTGCATCCTCCTCTTACCAAAGCACTTCGAAGATATGGCTCTGGACACAAAAGTGCCGGATGGACGGACAACGTCAAAACAATATCCCTCCGCCTTTGGCGCGGGATAAAAGTATCCCTCCGCCTTTAGCGCGGGAAACAGGCAAATTCCTTGAATTGATATCCTCTGCCAATCTTAAGTTTGTAACAGGCGAAAGTGAGGAGGGACACACCAATCTTCTTTCCCTCCGGCTTTTGATCGGGGATAAAAATTAAAACAGACATTAAAATGGTAGGTAAAATTGTAATTTTGAGGTTAATGCTTGATTTATCCCCTGCGAGACGAAAGCAATTAATTATATTACACTAAAGGCCATTTTATGGTCCCTCATTTGTTAACCCCTGTTGTGTCATAATACATTAAACAATCGTACTTTCGGGATCGTTATTGGGGAAATTTACCAGATCAATTCATTTGGCAGTACCATAGGCACTTGCATTTTTATATACCCAAATACCCTTAAATACTGTACAGTATGGGACTTTTTTCCTCGTTAGAGAATGGTCGTTTTTCACAAATTTGAGAAGTTCGTGACTAAATTTTTCACAATTTCATGAAGAACGCGACTAAAATTTTCGCATTTTTTCAAGCTCTCAACACGTTTTATTACAATTTTGAACATTTTGCAAATCATTTTAACACAATAAAAAAAGATGGGCGAATTTTTTTCACGAAATGAGAGGACCAGGCCGCTTGACAAAGATGGGAAAAAGCCCTGCGTTACACGATTGGATTTTTTTTCACAATTTTGAGCAGTTTGCATACAAATTTTTCACAATTTTAAAACGTCCATTACTTATTTTATCATTAAATAAGGGGCGGCATGGGGCCAACAGGCGCTTTACATCAGTTTCATTTTGCATTTAGTGATGAACGGCCCATCCCAAAGCAAACAGCTTACAATAAATATATTGATCCTGAGACCTAATTTATGTGTCTAAGAGTGACTTTTATAATGTTCTATAAATGAATACTATTTTACTAATCTTCAATTACGAAACAAAAGGGAAGTTCACGTCAAATCGAAACAAATGATTTTGGTGGAGTAGTATTCGGACATGAAAAAATGCCGGTATTATGAAACATATATTTAACAAATAATTCACTTTAACAATACCAACAAAAAACATTGTTTATAAAACAACATATCTCTACCTTTTTAGATTGGTCTTCAGACATTTTGAGGGATCAATAACAACCGCGCGCAAAGCAAGTTTTTGGTGTGTTCGATGTAATGTTTAAAATGGCGCACAAAGAAAGACCACCGTGTTTATGAAAGAAGTCTTCTGATTGGTTAATCGTGAGCGTGACCTTTCAATCCATAACCCTTTACATTATTTTTTAAAACATATTTTATTTGAAGATTTATAAAGTTCTGAAAGCATTTTTTGTCTGATTTTATATGTGCGCGTTATAAGAAAATGAAATATATATATATTTTTAAACTTTTAATACTGAATGCTGACGAGTGACGTCACGCGCACCTGCAAAGTCGGCAAAAGGTGGCGGTATTCAAATAAGCCGCGCAGAAAAGCCCGTTATAGACGTTGAGGATGCCAAGGTAAAACAGAAAGCGTTACTAGGTGCGTACCGCGCTACAAAGCCAAAGGTACATGAAAACAAACAATCAAAATAACAGATTACGTTTAAGTGCTACGCCAGTAAAAACACAAAGCAATGACATATACGTGAAATATAATTGGAATGCAACACCAAAAATGATAAAGCCGGTTCGATAATTTTACAGGACTGATATGACCAATTATATGTCATACTTATTTATGTAGAGTTTATAAATCACTTCACATATCAGCTGTACACATGTTTGTTTGGTTCATGTATGTTAATGTGCTGTTTAAGTCCATCTCTGTTGAAGGATTTTTTCCTGGTATATTCTACATTTGAATGCATGTGGTCCATATGAAGTGAATTTTATCTCAGTCCTCCTCTATTTTTTTTAAGTTTAATTATTCAGTTATACGGTACCATCCGTCAGTGGGACATGTTGCCTATCACCGCCTGTTCAGCAAGCACAGTTGACATCTTAAAAGCAGGTAATTTCTCAGCAAGCCTAAACAGCAACCAGTGTACATAGTTTTATCCCTGGCACAATTTTGCTTCTAACACAAGCCTGTATATACAAAACTTTATCTGGCACTATGGCTTCTGATCCAAGCTTGTATCATACACAAAATTTTCATAAAGCGCCAGTACATAATCATCAGTTAGGTTTATCCTAGTATGGTGGAGTTCTTTTATCACGAAGAAGACGAAGATGCATATGCTTTTGTCTTTTCTATTTATAAGTTGTTATATTAAATAAAATACCATATAAAACAGATGCATATAGAACATTGTTGAAATACCACATGGTATTGCAAGATTTATGCCTTTTTCCAAATACATATAATTATGGCTCGATTGGTCATTGTCGGCTCGGGTACTACTTACATGTACCCTGAGTACTCTCAAGTATACTTACATTTACCCCGGGTACGGTAAATATAATAAAACGTACCCGGGAGTTTTAACTCTAAATCGGTCGTTGTCGGCTATTTTTTATTTTTTTTATTAATTATGTTCACATTTATGTCAATTTTCTGTTAAATGGCCTCTATATTATCGAAACTCATACTCAAAGAGCATGTTGATGCAGTTTTTCAAAAGAGAAGTTTGTTTAAGATAAACAATATCGTTTTACGGTAATCGGAATCGCGTTTAACGACATCGGATTTTGGGCGGAAACACAACTCCGGTACAGTCTAATATCGACCGGGTACGTTTAAGTATATTTACCGTACCTGGCGTACATGTTAGTATACTTAAGAGTACCCGGGTACATGTAAGTAGTACCCGAGACGACAATTACCAATCGAGCATAATTATGTGTTAATACTTGATGTCAAAGTCCAACATCGTGCACATAGGAATGTTTGTGTGTACAAAACACATTCAGTCTTTTAGATTGGTTTCGAAGGAAATTTATTTAACTATATTTGCATGATCAAGGGATTATAATAACGACCAAAATTCGTTTATACAGGTTGAGCAAGCATTTAAACGACGTACGAACTCGTATGGAAATATTCATTTACCGGTAAATGATGTTAAAGGATGTTTAAACTGACACCTAACACAATTTAGACATGACTAAAACGAATAAAGTAAATGAGAGTATCCTTCAAACTTCTTCTGCCATCATCTGACAACATACAATGTCGAATGGTAAATTCATGTACACCTTCATTTATTTGCAAGCTTATTACAAATATTGTGATAGTGTCATGAACTTATATACATGTATGTTATTTTGAAATAATATGTATTGTATCTTTACGCAAGTGGATCAAACCTCCTTAGCATTTGCAAATGTCCCACTATGATGTTCATAACATGTTAAGCTTGTCCTTCACAACTTTGCCATTAACAAAACTTAATTGCAGGTTATTTAGAAAAAACAAATATGTTTCAAAAATCATTCTCAGCGTTTATCCTAATTTTGAAAATAACGGGTGAGAATTTACGTTTATAAATAAAATTGAAAACAAAGTTTTAATTGTTGTATTATTCCCCCAATTGTAACGTTCATGAATCCACCACATGAAATGTTTGGTGTGTAATGTATTGCCTTCTCTTTTTAATTTATATTTAAACAGTTTATTAATCAATACATAAAATACATCAAATATAAGATTCATTTGTACATATTTATTTATCCTGGTATAGAAAAAAAGACAAATATGAAATATCTCTTACATGTATGTGCACGTATATTCAAACTGCACACGCGTGTACGTCTATATGGATACTATTAGATCAGATCGTTTTGTGTCCTCACGTGGCGTATCATATGTTCAATATACGCTTGTTCTTCACGACGGACATATATGGCATGTGAGTATTTCACGAAGACGAAGTTTTTTTTTCACGCATTAAAATCCCACATTTATATCTCATTGGAAATTGAAGTCAGTATGTGTTATTAATAGAAAAAAGCAAATGTCAGAAGCAATTTCTGACTGTCAAGTGCGATTTCCAGACAGGCTGTCCGCGCACTGACCTCGATATCCCGCGTGATTGAATGTATAACGAAAGTTCGAAATGTTTGTTCTGGAACGTTGACATATGCAAAACCCAATAATTTAATAATGCTAATATGCAAAATATAGCATGGCTTTCCGTAAGTATATGAAGGTAGGGAATCGGGATAAACAGGGAATAGCAATAATAACATGATCGGTTCTACTGGCGGGAAATTTCTCCATCATTTTATTGGCTTTTGATAAAGGTCAATGAAGGTCAAACCCCGATATAGACAGCTAAGCCGGAAAACAGCCCTTCATATATTTTGCAACTTACAGGTTCATTATTTGTATGTCACGAACATGAACACTTTCAAACGAAAACGTAATTATCTTTCCTTATATTTGCCCAATGCATTAATTCATGTTTAAACATAATATACAGCACATTTCCTCTCACTTGTATACATTTATACATTCTTTTATAGAAAAACAGACAAATGTGAACTATCCATTACATGATGTGTACGTTTATTGATACTGCACGTGTGTGTATACGTAGATGAAAATGGTACTATATTAGATCATATTGTGTCCTCAAGTGGCATATTATTTATTTAACACGACGGAAATATATGATATGCAAGTATTTATTAATTGACGAAGACGCAGTACCGGTAACAACACTACCATGATTGACTATGTTTGAAAGGCATGGTTTTACATCGCATTGTGCACGAAACAAAATGATGTATGCTCATTTTATGACCTTGCGAACAACGATCAGCGACCAAGAACGTCACCTCATCCAGAATGTTGACAGGCTTTAGTGTAATAGGCAAGTGACATTAAGATACGGTAAAGGGATATTTTGCAATTGTATGATGTGATGGGGATTACCATGCGTGCAGTGTTGTTGTAACTTTTTTACTGTAGAGGTAATTTGTTATTAGCAATTTTCAATGTTTTAAAATTATGAATTTATATACATTGGCTAATTATCAAATCCGATCTAAATATTTTACTCATAATGAAACGTTTTTATGAAACACATGTGAATGGATTTCACGGTACATAGTTTATCAGTTCTGAATTTTATTTTTAATTATTCATATATCCTGAATAATTTGCAATAAAGGATGTTTCTCATTTATTATCAGGATTATAAGTTATACTTTTTTCCAGAGGTCAATACAAAGTATTTGATTATACACATGTACATTTAAACACACGTGAAATGTATCATATAGTTAAAACATGTAACAGACAAGTTGCTGATTGCGCAATTTGGAACAAAACTAGAGTCATTGAATATGTGAAGAGAATGGTTTAGTAACGCTGAGATGTGTAGAGGTGCTCTGCTAAGATACATGTTTAAAGCCTTTTTCAAATATAACTATTCAATCGTATTCGAATAACTTTTTAAAAGATTACACATGTATATTGTTATCGATTAAGACATTTGCGCATGCCAATTATACACATACATAACTGGATGGAGTAGTTGACGTTTTAATGTTTTTTTTTCTTGCATCATAATACCATTTAACTAAAATACTATAATGATTGAAAGGTTTTTTTCGCAGATGGGCCATGAAAGCCATTTTGAATTCAATGAACATGATGGTCGTAACAATTTTAAACTGAAACAATATATACTCGCTTTATGTTTACATTTCTATTCCGTTTAACACCCACAATAGATGTGACAAGAAATGCAGCATATATTCATAAATAAATTGATCGAATGTTCATTGATTTTATTTTTGCGAATTTCGATCATCTATTATCCACCATACAATAAATAGACACACACAACGTAAACATACATGATGAGCAGCCATTGTCATACATTCACAAACATATTGCATACACTAAAAAAAACAACACACACACACACGGAAAATACTCATGACTTAGAAACGCCATAAACATATCGGAAACTCATTAACTGAAATCGTTCTTTTTTTCATCGATATTGATGTGTTATACGTTTTAGTCTGACTTACACGTTGGTAGCGCGTTAGATTTTGATCTGAAAGGTTCCGGGTTCAGAGCGCGAAGAAGGCAACTTGTTTTATGTTCACCGTTTCTTCAAATTAATAAGGATTATTACAATTAGTATAGTTTGATTTATAGTAAATACATTAACTGTCTTCTTTTTTTTCTAAAATACGAAAATTTGTGAACAAGTCTCTTCAAGCGTTATTTAAAAAAAATTAATAAATATAACAACTTTGTCTTACATTTGGTTATAATTGATCTCTTGGTTACGAAACAAATGGAATTATGAAACATTACATGGCAAATACGCATATTAAATGCACTAACATGTTCTAAATACCAGTGTTGCCCTGTTGCTATTTTTAGAATCGGACGATTTAGATAAACCTTGAGAAAAGCCACGTGACATCAAAACGGTCACGTGGTTTAAATTAAAGGGGGAACTGTCTTATTTAAAAAAAGAGATGTCGAGTATTTGAAAGTTCTTTTTGTCACGCAACTTCATTATTTTTGTTTCAAAGTCCCCGGATTTTGTTCCAAATGACTTCTGATGACATTTAGAATACTACTGAATAATTACTAATATTTTTTTAGTGTACAATAAATGCACGAATATGGAATGTCAAGGAGTCGGGCCTTAATATTGCGCTTATTGAGTTTTGTTGGAACACTTTCCTAACCTCAGCGGACGGGTTTGTTCATGCTAAAGTAAGTTTTACGGATTTACAGAACAGAGAGAAAACGTGAGAAGGTAGTTTTCACTTATTTGTTTTATAGTTATATGTTCTAAATTCATCATCATCTTCATCATCATCATCATCATCATCATCATCATCATCATCATCATCATCATCATCATCATCATCTACACGATCTATGTTTTTCACTTCTTTTGCTTTCGACATGCACATTTGAGGCAGCTGGATTAGAAATACATTGTATTTCGACTTAACTATTATTTAATTATTTGACAATTAGGTTATCAACTTCTTTGTACATTAGTTAGTGTACTTTGTTAAATACGTTAGGTTTATTTAAATTATTTGATTTAGAATTAAGATAATTCTTCTTTTATTCGGTGCATGCTTTTCTAGGAAACCGTTTTCAAATGGCGTCCGTTTTTGTAAAACGTATTATTGCAAAAAAAACAACAACAACATGCCAATGTGATTTAACATCAGGAAAATACGAATATGGGGTTATCTTTTGCATTTTTTCGACCGATTTTGCGTAATCGTTTCGCTGCCGCGTCTCTTAATTTAAAATCTGATTCATGAACATCATTTCATCACTTTGAGCTCATTGTTCTTTCTTATCAGAGGTTAGATATGGGAATGGCTAACACTGTAGTCTCCATTAAACAACTTTAATCTCTTAAACAAATATAATATTTTAAACAAATATAATCTATTATTTGCACATACTCACGTTAACATGTTTATTAATATTAAAATAAACACAGTAATCTGTCCATTCTTCAATTATTCACTTGTTTATTTTATTTGCCTTAATTGGTTTTATGTAAGTATTTTGTTTTTATTCATTAGAATGAACATCTGTGAAAAATGAATATAGTAGGAATGAAAATGATCCCAGTGACAATATATAAATATAAATTATATATACAAACAAATTCCTCTATATCCACCTCATTGTATTGCGAACAGATACCGTACGATGGCGAACGACGTGACTGTAAATGAGACGGTATCCACTACCAAAAATGATAACACGCATGCGTATCAAGCTTCCAACGGCGCGCATACAAATGCTGGGTTTGAACACCAAGAAAGTAAAGACAATGAGCTTAATGGCAAGATAGTGATAGGAGGAAAAACAACAAACGGGGAGGAGGTAGCTTGTGGTTTCTTTAAAAATGGAAAACTGGAGAACCAGGACAATGGGAGACAGCTCTCCTTTACTGATCCGACCCAATGTGAAAAGGGATTGCCTGCAGCGCCATCGAAGTCGGTAAGATTATTATAAGGTATTTCTATCTAATACATTAGAAATGTTACAATTAACGTATATTTATTTAAGTTCAGCATCGATTGTTTCTATTGTTTCTATAAGTATTTGTTTTACAAATATGTATAATAAATACGTTTTCTAATTAGAAACCTGCAACTCGTACTACTTGAAATGCTGCATTGAATTTGTTTTTCATTTTGTGTAGTAGATTGTATTATCTTAATCGCAAATTTAGACCAATTCTATTGGGAGTTCGATTTACCCGCCGTATAAATTATCACAAGAAATCTAGGTCAAACATTATCATAAGTAGCTACGCTGAAGAAAAATATTGTGGTTTGTTTTTCTAAAACTGAATAGTTGATACGACAAAACCTGTAATTACGAACATATTTGTTAGTTTTTGTTGAAATAATACAAAAAAGAGAAAAGGAAATTCAAGCGTACCAAAACAAAGCTGTCAAAACGTTTTTGAATATCAATACTTTTGTTGTTTTAGCGCGTTACTGGACGCCTTTGTCTTTCTGTGGCATCTGCAATCATGGGTTCCGTCGAGTTCGGCTACCATACTGGCGTTATAAACGCGCCAGAGACGGTATGTATCTTCTAACTGAAGTCTGAAGTCACTGTATTCGTTATGCTTTAAAGAGTGTTACGACAAACTCAATAGTTTGTTAGAATTACACTGACCGTTTATCATCGTGTGTCGAATTGCACGGCTTTATATTTAAATGTTCACTTTATTACGTGTGCTGCTTCCGATGTGAACGTTAATGCAGTGATATGGCTCAACATTGTAAATGACGCAAATTCTTCCATACCATAACAGTTTAGATCTCAAAACAATAAACAGTAACAATACATATCAAA
Organism: Dreissena rostriformis; assembly: GCA_007657795.1. Taxonomy (NCBI): domain Eukaryota; kingdom Metazoa; phylum Mollusca; class Bivalvia; order Myida; family Dreissenidae; genus Dreissena; species Dreissena rostriformis. The sequence goes on from VMBQ01001446.1 coordinate 135,460, forward strand.
GAACCCTAAGACAGATTAATAAGTGACCCATTATTTTTGCTTTCAAGTACCATATACATTACCTAACTTATTATTAATTTTTAACACATGTATAGTTAAATATTGAGATCAGCGTCATGCATTATCGGTAATATGATTGTCGAAGTCGTAGTTATTATTGTAAAAGGCCAATAGCTTCTCCGTGAATAAATGTAATTTTTAGCGGTATAAATTAATGGTAAAAACACACACACACATATTCAAGTGTATTACAAAAATAATAAATAATACTAATAATTTCCAAAATAACGAGATTCTCTATCTGCAATTAACAGCTTTTACTAACAGAACCATACTATTTTGAATAGTGTTAAACAAGAATTATATGAACGAAAAAGAGCGATAAGATTTGGAGCCAGTCGAATCAAGGTCATTGTCACAGTTAGTAAAATAGAAAACTACTTCAGCACAATACATTGAATTTAAATAAAAGTTTGGGCCAACATTATGTTAGCCTTGTGCTGAGAAATCTGGGCATAGTGCACGTGCGTAAAGTGTCGTCCCAGATTAGCCTGTGCAATCCGCACAGGCTAATCAGGGACGACACTTTCCGCTTTTATGAAATTTTTCGTTTAAATGAAGTCTCCAATTAGCAAACATCTAATTTATGCGGAAAGTGTCGTCCCTGATTAGCCTGTGCGGACTGCACAGGCTAATCTGGGACGACACTTTACGCACATGCATTATGCCCTTTTTTTTTCAGAACGCGTCTCATGTGTGTACATGTAGTTAGCTTACAGGAGACCTATCTTGTTAGTGCACACTTATTTAAAGTAAGGTTAATAATCTAGTGAAATGTTTTAAACCTAGTTTCGTGGAATTGCGATGTTCCTTGTTACTTATAAATAACTTTATTGAAGCACATAAAGGAATTTATGAACCACACCAACGTCAAAAGAACAGGAAACGCAATGGATGACGGCACAATAAGGTCACTGTATGCTCTGACGGTGTCAATCTTCGCAGTTGGCGGAGTAATTGGAGGACTGACCGCTGGTTGGTGGGCCAACTATTTTGGAAGGTTCGTTTAACTCTTTAATTAATTTGAGCCTCGCTCTGTGAAAAGGGGGTTTAGGGCATGTGCGTAAAGTGTCGTTATGGATTAGCCTGTGCAGTCCGCACAGGCTAATCAGGGACGACACTTTCCGATTGTATGATTCTTTTCGCTAAAAGAAAGTCTCTTCATAGAAAAAAATCTGGACTGCACAGGCTAATCTGGGACGACACTTGACACACACGCACTAAACCCCCGCTTCACAGAGCGTGGAACATTTATTCTTAAACGTGACTGACATTTAAGCATATACGTATGCTTTGTATTTCAATATTAAGCGAACATACACTAATTTATTATCGTTATTATTTATTAACTTTGTATTTTAGCTTATGATTCGTTGGTATCAATTTTCACGTTTAATTCCTCAGCGGTAATCACACCGAAGTATTTTCTGAAATGGCCAACTAAAATGACTTGCTGCTAACAGTGATCGTAAATAAGCAGATACATAAACACATCAAATAATGTTTGTGTATCCCTACAAACAACGGTATAGAAAGTAGAAACAATAGCGACGACAATGTTTGTCGTGTTCTGAGAAAACTGGACAAAACGCATGTGCGTAAAGTGTCATCCCAGATTAGCCTGTGCAGTCCGCACAGGCTAATCAGGGACGACACTTTCCGCCTAAACTGGATTTTCGGTAAGAAGAGACATCATTTAAACGAAAAATTCCATAAAAGCGGAAATTGTCGTCCCTGATTAGCCTGTGCGGACTGCACAGGCTAATCTGGAATGACACTTTACGCACATGCATTTGGCCCAGTTTTCTCAGAACGCGACTCAATGGTTGTTTGCAGGAAACGTGGGATGCTCGTGAACAATGTAATCGGCATCATTGCCAGTGTGTTGATGTTCCTGAGTCGAGAAGTGGACTCCTACGAGATTGTCATTGTCGGGCGTTTCCTTATTGGCATCAACTGCGGTAAGAACGAGGTTTGCTCAAGAGAACACGTGGTCATATAACATGTCAGAGCGTCTCTATAGTATTAAAAAGCAGCGATACGGTTATTTCTATTAACAGTACCGTCGATGTTGTCTCAGATAATCGGTCTTTATGAGTTTTTAACTTCAAAATGATGATAAAAGCTTTAAATAGAATTGTATAGACATGAACAGAAAATGCGTTACATGACCAACTAATGCAGCCATGTGACTCAGCTTTCATAAATTTGAAATGCTGTGTGACCCCAAATTTAATCACGTTTTTATGTTAAGTGGTGTGTTTTATAAATTGTTCTGTATCGATACTACTGATTCATTGTAACAAGAATTTCTCAATATCCATCATACAATGATGATACGAAAATGATGAACCAAATAAATCTGATGACCATTGAGACTGTACCTGTCGATATCCATATGTGTCGTGTTCTGAGAAAACTGGGCATAATGCATGTCCGTAAAGTGTCGTCCCAGATTAGCCTGTGCAGTCCGCTTATCCGGGACGACACTTTCCGCCTAAACTGGATTTTCGCTAAGAAGAGACATAATTTAAACGAAAAATTCCATAAAAGCGGAAATTGTCGTCCCTGATTAGCCTGTGCGGACTGCACAGGCTAATCTGGGATGACAATTCACGCACAAGTATTATGCCCAGTTTTCTCAGAACGCGACATATCTATTATATCATTATTAGGTCTCTTCACCGGCCTGACCCCTATGTACCTATCCGAGATCTCGTCCCCTCACATTCGAGGGGCTCTAGGGACCCTCCATCAACTGGGCACAGTAACGGGGCTCTTTGCGTCGCAGGTTCTAGGATTTCCGGAAATACTTGGGAACGCTAGCTACTGGAATGTTCTACTTGGTACGAAGTATTTCAATCAGTAGTCATTTATATCATCAATATAGGAATGCATAAATACACGAGTTTAACTTTGATATATTCACGCCGTTAAATTATAAAGTTAATTAAATGAAGATTAAGCAACTTGGAAGACTGTAATAAGCACATATTTGATACTCATACAAATGAGTTACTCCCTGGAGAGAAACATTTGTCAGCGCATATATTCAGTATCACTTAAGACAGAACTATGTGAAAAAAATAAAGGTAAAACTAAATTGAAATTAATCAATGTGTCTGGTAGCGAATAATTTGACGTGCTCAATAGTCATGAATACAAATCCTAAACAAATGTAACCAAACATGCTGAAATGTTACCATGTTACGACTAAATATGTCACCCGATTCAGGTGTTGGACTGACCCCACTTATCCTGCAGCTGCTTACCATGCCGATGTGTCCGGAAAGTCCTCGGTACCTCCTGCTGACTATGAACAAGGAAAGGCAGGCAAGGGAGAGTACGTATCACACTTTGGGGACACACGATTATCTAGTCTTCCTGATATGATTACTTCCCTTAGTCTGCGAAAATGATCACTGACACTAAATCTCTAATTATCACTCTGAATTGATTTTAATAAACAGTATTTTATCATTGTCCAGACATACACGATCGTGTATATAGATTATGATTTGATACAATATATTAAACAGGCTTGCATTATTTTCGATTCAGCACTGATAATACTGCGTGGAACTACACACATAGAAGACGAAATAGAAGAAATGAAATCAGAGAACATCACCAACAAGACGGAAAAATCAGTAAGAATACTCGTTTATATCCTTAAAGTTTTAACACAATGTGGGTTACACATATGATTCACATATTCGTTTTAATACTTGTATTATGCGTACGTCTGACATCCACTGCTTTCTTCTGATTGCAGATTGGCCTGCTGGGGTTGTTCCGCGAGAAGTCACTGCGCATGCCCCTTATCATCAGCATCGTCATGCAGCTGTCACAACAGTTCTCTGGAATCAATGCGGTAAGTGAAGAATCGATGCCTTTACAACAGTTTTTTTTGCGATAAATACCATTTTTGAACTTATTTAAGGGAAAAACTGATATAGTTCTAACAGAAAATAGGAGACTTCTGCATCGACTCTGTCAGTTATAGGCACTGAATTCAAAATCACGTTACATTGCATTTCAGATTTTCTACTACTCGTTTAACCTGTTTAAACACGCGGGTCTATCTGAGACCTGGTCAGCCCACGCCACTTCCGGTGTTGGTGCTACGATGGTTGTGATGTCTCTGATCACCGTACCACTCATGGATAGGGTGGGGCGCCGAAGCCTTCACCTGCTTGGGCTCGGGGGAATGTTCATATTCAGCATTCTCATTACACTTTCTCTCTCCTTGACGGTAATATATTAAAAAAAAGCTGTACTCATACATTTGTGATTTTGGCTACATTAACCTTAAGTCTGAGTTCTAGTATTCTCGATCATACTACTTTCTTTTTAAATACAGTTAACCAATAACACAGCAAATGCGGATACTACATTTCAAACGTATGATTCAAATCAAATAGGTCACGAATTGGCGTTGAAAAGCGCATTGAAACAAAATTCAAACCGATATTGATGGTTACAAATAAACGAACATTAAGTCTGCCTCTATCTTTGTTATGTAATCAAGGAATTTAAACATATGTGTTCAACATGTATGGGGCATGATTGAAATATTTTGCCATGTGTACGTGACAATCACGTCTTATTTGAACTATGCCACAGTGAACAATTTACGCTGTATTTCAGTATTTGGCGAGCTGGTTGCGGATCGCCAATATTGCTGTATCCCTCCTTTATGTTGTCTTCTTTGCCTTAGGACCCGGTATGTTTGTTATGTGTTTAAGATTTTAAACAAATATCATTTACATAAAAATGTTACGACGTGTATAAATGTGAACTTTTGTTAACAATATGGAATATTATTTACAAATTAAACTTATATGTCTCAAATAATTAGTTATTGATTTATTTGTATCTTTTAAGTAAATGTTATCTGTTTATAGCGTAAAAAATCTTCCATCATTACGTACTTAGCAATTTATCATATTGAGCTATTCACACAATTAAACAATTAATAAATACAATGCATATTAGTGTATTCTTATATCAACTGTGTATCAGGTGGTATTGTTTGTCAGTCCACAACTCCTCTATTTCAGGTTCGATTCCCTGGCTGATCGTGTCCGAGCTGTTTCCACAAGGTCCCCGTCCCGTGGCCATCAGTGTCTCCGTGTTCACAAACTGGGTGGCAAACTTCACCGTAGGATACTGCTTCCCGTACATGCAGGTGTGTGCTTGATTTATTTTTCATTTACATGGGATCATTTACTTTCACAAGTTTTTATTCGCTGGTGAGCACATATATAAAAATCTAAAAAAAAATCGCATTTATTACGTTTAACATTTTTAGTCTCCAATGACGTGAGAAATTTGCATAAGAAATTTAGAATCCGATGCGATCGTATGTTTCGGTATAAAGTTGTTTTCAGACTAACTGAATTTAAGAACAGGTCAATATATGTAATACCCTTTGTTTTTCCTTGCAGAGTGGACTTGGTAATTTCTCATTTTTACCGTTCACCATCACGCTGGCGCTGTTCTTTATCTTCACGGCGAAATTCGTTCCCGAGACGAAGAACAGAACTATCGAACATATCTCTCAGATTTGGAAGAAGTAAGGCAAGTTGAACAAACGATTGCAACCAAACAGGAATAATATGTGCGGAAGCCCGTTTGGGTTACATATCTCATATTTAATATGCCGTTTGAAACATACCAGTCATTAATCTTTCAGAGTAATATGTACTGGATATAATATCCCATTGTATTGAAGGTTATAATGTTGGAGTAATACACGTTAATTGTTTCCATGTGCCTGAAGTGTATGCGATCTTTTGTTGCCATGTATTAATAAAACATTTGGATTTATGAGAACAGAATTCCGTTTCACATAATTTATTTGGCGTTAAAGCATATATGTGAGCATATTTATATTATTGTTTCTTTTATCGAAAAAGTGTCGCCACTTATCGGCCTAGAGCAGATTGGTAAAAAACAATTACTTACATGATATCATTTAAATAAGCATATTAACGCTAGTTTTCTGTTGCCGTTTTTTTGTTGTTCTAAAACTTGTATATTGTTTATTATCATAAGGTAAGCATTGATGATTATCACAACGATATTATCATAGAGAACATATTAGTAGTATATATTGTTGATATGTTGTTTTTGCTTAAGATAATTCATCTTTTAGTATCTGATGTTCATCTTCTTTTTACGTACTGCTTTTATTCAGACTATCCATGTATATCCACATATATTCAACATTGTACTAATTATATGCGATAAATGATACAACAATACATATTCCGACTATACAAGGATTGTTCAATACACGTTTTTTTTCCATTGATATTACAGATAAGTACAGTTTGGTGTCATTTTGAACGTTAGCATACTTTCTATAAATATGGCAAGTTTGAAAAGATTAGTGCTATCTGCTTCTTAGAAATATTACCCTAGTAACAGTCCATCGCCAAAAGCCAAAACTTATTATATTTTGTATTAAATTCTTAACATTTACACCACATTTTTTATATTTTGATATGCACTAAAGAAAATTTCAGATTGTTTAATTATATTATTGTATTAAAGTTATCCGGAATAATGGTAGATGTATAACCTTAGATTATTTAAAAACAACTCTTTTAACTTGAATACCTACATACAATCATACGTTTACATGACAGTCGCGCAATACATTTTTACGTATAAACACTTTAATGTATGCGCGAAAGTTGACAAAAAACCCTGCAAAAGCAAAGTAAATGATAAAAATAGTTTAATTATATGGTATCGTCGTGCACTCTTTTACCTATATGTATCAATATTGACTTTAAAATGTTTTCAGATTTAGCCATAGTCTTGTTGGTAAATATGTCACATGTAGTTATAATACATGGCCAGATTTAGGACTATTCTTATTGATAATTTGTGTGCATTGTATGATGTTGATTATTAAAACGTATGTCATTGGGTGGAATTTTTCCTCAACACAAATATAAAATAGCCAGTAACATTTTTTCTTTTCAGCAAATATAGTTTATTGGTATTTTATTCAATTGCTAATATACGTTTAGACATACAAAATACACAGTGCTGTTGATTAAATCAATGTTCGGAATATCCAGTTAACACTAACTAAATAAATGCATGATATAAACAGGAAGAAGTCACATAATGATGTGTTTCATAACTAAAAAAAAACCTAAAAACATTATATGATGACTTGGAATTACTATTTGAAACGTTAGCCTTGCTACTAATGCTTCTACAAATACACACAAGAGGTAACGGAATCTAATTTTATTACTCGTAACATATTAAAGCTCTAAATTGCATAATGTTGCAGTTTAAAATCAATTATCATGTATACATGCATTCAATACAAGACAAAGCATACGTATGTTTCAATTGCTAAATATACGTGCACGCGTGTAAAAAAACATTCACAGCGATACGATGCTCGCATAATGTGTGTAAACCAAACCGTTTGTGATATGTACAAATGCTATATTTGTAGCAAAACAACGTGATATGTGCAAACCAAACATGTATGCGATATTTTCTAAAGCCACAGATACAATTTACAGCATAACAACTTTTGATAAGTATGTAACATTTACGAAACGTACATGATATATATGAGCTAAACACGAAAGTGATATGCATTACAAACATCCTAACAACATAACACATTTTGATATGTAACAGCGAGACAATTCTTTGAATATATATGTTAGAAAAACATTGTGATATGAACTGCAGCCAAATTCTAACAAGTGTTGATGTGCAATTACACAACCAGTGCAAATGTGGGGGATATGCCAACATAACTTAACCAAAGTATTGCACATTTGATATAAACTGTAATCATGTGTGTAGGTTAGAAACGTAGTGGACATTAACGTGAAATATATCGGAACAAAACTCCGAATAAAAGTACCGTTAATGATATTCGCCCAAAACACAATAATACAAATAAATACAATATGAATTCAATGTTAAACAACTTATTCAACATCATCTAAATATACTTAGGAACTGCAGAATACCACGATAACACGTAAACCAGTAACATTTGGGATTGTAACGTTTTGAATTCAAACTTTTACTGATGCAAAATTCTGTTTTACCTGTAACAATCATTATTTCTTACTACGAAGTGTCAGGCTGTAACTAATAACTTTTGTAAATATAATGGACATTAGGCAAACTATAAGTAAAAACATGAACGTGTTTAATTAACTAATATCGTAAAACTATGTATGCACAATTGTAGATATGAAACACAAAGTATGTTAAGAAAGATATGTACAATATATTACACTATGCTATCAAGCGCCTATAAGGTTTAAAATGCAGTGTGATGAACGGCATTTCGAAATTCTTACCACACAATATTATTTACATTAAAGATAAGGGTCAACTAAAAAAAAAAGCTGAGTCTAAGCTTATCTTCCGACTGCAAACACTATTTTCAAAANTATGTACACATGCTATATTTGTAGCAAAACAACTTGATATGTTCAAGCCAAACACGTATGCGATATTTTTTTAAATCCAAAGATACAGTTTACAGCAAAATAACTTTTGATAAGTATGTAACATTTACGAAACGTACATGATATGTATAAGCTAAACACGTAAGTGATATGCACTACAAACATCTTAACAACATAACACATTTTGATATGTAACAGCGATATAATTCTTTGAATATATCTGTAAGAGAAACATTGTGATATGAACTGCAGCCAAATTCTAACAAGTGTTGATATGCAATTACACAACCAGTGCAAATGTGGAAGATATGCCAATATAACTTAACCAAAGTATTGCACATTTGATATAAACTGTTATCATGCGTGAATGTAAGAAACATAATGCAATTGACATTAACGTGAGATATATCGGAACCAAACTCCCAATAAAAGTACCGTTAATGATATTCGTCCAAAACACAATAATGAAAATAAATACAATATGAATTCAATGTTAAACAACTTATTCAACATCATCTAAATATACCAAGGAACTGCAGAATATCCAGATTACACCTAATCCAGTAACAATTGGGATTGTAACGTTTTGAATTCAAACTATTACTGGTGCAAAATTCTGTTTTACCTGTAACAATCATTATTTCTGACTACGAAATGGCAGACTGTAACTCATAACGTTTGTAAATATAATGGACATTAGGCAAACTATAAGTAAAAACATGAACGTGTTTAATTAACTAATATCGTAAAACTATGTATGCAAAATTGTAGATATGAAACACAAAGTATGTTAAGAAAGATATGTACAATATATAACACTATGCTATCAAGCGCCTATACGGTTTAAAATGCAGTGTGATGAATGACATTTCGAAATTCTTACCACACAACATTATTTACATTAAAGATAACTAAAAAAAAGCCGTGTCTAAGCTTATCTTCCGACTGCAAACACTATTTTCAAAATGTTTGACGTATACATAGGATACACAAGCTGAGTTTTTGGTTAAAGTGGATGTAATATCGGCAAAAGAAATGTAAAACATGGATTAAGGATGCATTGAAATCGTCAGAACAAAAACATACATTGTGGACTACGTTCATGGATAGGAATGTCTTGAATTCATAATCATTTACATACAACGCAATGAAAATTACGCATACAAAAAGGTGGAATGTTTTCCTGTTTAATCCATGCCTTGGGCAACGCCTTTAATCAATACCGGACCGCCTTCATGCAAATAAATAATTGGCCACACCACGAATTCCACCTGGCTCCCGGATTTCGTGTAAGACCGGTACAAATCAACGTTGAAGGCACTCTCATGAACACTCCAGTCCAGCACGACAGGCGGGTCTTGCACGCACATCATCCAGCACAGCTCCACACATCTACATTGTAAGTTATACATTTAGAATAACTGCATTAATATTCTGATACATTTTCGAATAGCCTAGTGACAAACTGCCTATACAATGCATACGATTAACGCACAACGCAACACATACAACACTGGGACAGGCGCCTTACAATGCATTCCAGCAAAACAAATAGTTAATATATTATTTTTTTGTTACAATTTATATATAATCTTTTACATGCAGTTCTAAAAACTACAGCAGTTTTATTAAGAGCATCCTTCTTGTGAATTTATGCCGAATTACAGCTTCATATGTCTGGTAACTACACAGATGCAAATGGATATAAACATGCATAAACGAATACATTAGCTCCCAGTAAATTGATGTGTATATAAATCGAAATATTTTGACTATTAAGTTTAAATGGGCCTGTCAGAGTACAGTAGAGCAGTCAATTTCAAAATCCTAGTTTGTTCTTTATCGTCACTATATTATAATTTGGTTATGATATTCATACTTCAAATAGGGACACGAAATAATTGATTTATTCTACTTCTGAAACTTGAATTACGCTGGTGCCTTATATACATATGTATTCAATACTTTCAATACTTTAAACACATTTTCCCCACCCAATATACTAAATATATAATTCATCAATACTCTGTACTCACTTCTTGATGTACGGCACACACACCTCAACGACCTTGTCTCCGAATTCCTCCATCCGCCTGAGTTTGGTTAGAACTTCCTGAAAGAAACAACACGATATATTGTTTATTGTTCTTCTGATCATACAACAATTGAATGACTATGTAATGCTGGACAGTGTGTGTGTGTGTGTGTGTGTGTGTGTGTGTGTGTGCGTGCGTGCGTGCGTGCGTGCGTGCGTGCGTGCGTGTGTGTGTGTGTGTGTGTGTAAAGCTTGTTAAGAAGGCATACATTCACATTTCAATTCCCCGCATGAAAGAAATCGATCGCATACAAAATATATGCTGTCATGACGTTTAAGTGTTAAAACCTTTTCCAATATGTTTTAAAATGGTATGGATTTAAATCAATTTACCTTTTCAATCACCGGAATCACTTGTTTAACGTTTTAGCGTTAAAACCTTTATACTATACACAGGGGGACATATTGTTTTTGCCCTGTCTGTCTGTTGGTTGGTTGGTTTGCGCCTACTTTAACATTGGCCATAACTTTTGCAATATTCAACATAGCAACTTGATATTTGGCAAGCACGTGTATCTAATGGAGCTGCACATTTTGAGTGCTGAAAGGTCAAGGTCATCCTTCAAGGTCAAAGGTCAATTATGTGGGTCAAAATCGCTCATTTTGGCCATAACTTTTGCAATATTCAACATAGCAACTTGATACTTGGCATNATCTATGAGAAACACCCAAAATGTTATTTTCAGGTAAAAGATTGTCTTTTGTATAAGACTTGTCAACAATACTTATTTGAATTATGATACTTAATATGGTGGCATAGAAATTCCAAACGATATCCACATATTTTTTTTACGAAGAAAATCGAATTAATCGCTGACGAATCGTGTTGTGTTTTTTGTATCATGTAAGCGTTCGTTTTTTTTTGGTATTTAGCTCTTTAACTTAAATCTGGCATGAAAATGTCACAAACTTACACCAGAATGAATGCCAATCAAAACTTAATTAGCTATCAGAAATACTATCGTATTACGATTGCGTTGTTACTCAACTATCGTGTTCAAAAAGTTAGAACGTAAAATACTGCCAAACATCCTCGCACACAATTAAGTTAACATATATTGTCACGTGTAATTAGTTGGTTTTAAGAACTCGGGTACAAAAAGGCAGTATCAGAAATAGCAGCGGATTAAGATAAACGTTTGCAAACGTTAATGTCTTTTCTAGATGATTATTGTAATAAGTGTGTGGTAACACGAATCTTTTGGCAAACGCTATGTAGTTTTCGCGAAAGTGTTCACGATAAAACGCGAATGTGTTCACGAACCTTAATAGTAACGGGAATATTAACGTGTCAATGTTTAAGCTAACTAGAACTAATTGTACGCTCGTGTAGGTTTCTCTGCTCTGGTTAATGCATGATTGAGAAAGTTCTCGGACTCAGAGCCGGTTTATTTACCTTGGAATCACATTTTCTTCATCAGCTGATTACTGGTTGACTGACGTCACAGTCACATGACCGGTTAAGGGTCGCTGTGAATATCGCGCAAAATATCTTGTCTCGCGTTCAAAGGGCGACACACGAAACACGAAGCGACACACGATTTTTTGCGCGACACACGAAGCGATACACGATATTTTATTTTTCAAATATCGCCCATATTATCAGAATCTCGTGTATCGCGGTCTAATTTCAGACAGCGACACACGAAGCGATACTCGATATTTTGCGCGATACACGAAGCGACACGCGATATTTGTTCAAATATCGTTGTAATAATATCGCCTGTCGACTCTCGCAATTTTTCAATCAATGTTACAGTAATTTTTAACCATTTATGCTTGATGACGTAAAACTACCCCCTGTTGTCTCCCCTGATTTTTTGAAAACGCGAGAGTCGACAGGAGATATTATTACAGCGATATTTGAACAGTACAAATATCGCGTGTCGCTTCGTGTATCGCGCAAAATATCGAGTATCGCTTCGTGTGTCGTGTGTTTATTTATGATTTTTTTATTTTCCGATTTCGAGGGATGATTATCAATAAAATGAATATCTTTTGTTTTTAAATATTTGACAGAAATATCTAAATTTAATGATTTACTTTAGCTGATAAGTTTCATTATACCCTTCGTGTTAGTCAGATACTTTGAAGACATAGAGACCACAAGATAATGCAACTAATTTCACTTCTATTTAATTATATGCCGTTTCGTTTACTAATACAATATATACCAGTAATATATTCATAAACGGTTACTTGATATTCATATAAACATCGCAATTAATATGTAGTATTACGATTAATTTCGTGAAAGCCAACTAGTAAACGCGATGTGTTTTGCGAAACTATCGTTAGGTAGTTCTATGCCACCATAGTGCACTTTATTATTGGTATTAAGAAGACTTAAAATTGAACAATAATGTCAAAAACGGTCTATATGTTCTATGTTGTGGAGACCAGAAACGATAAAACAATTGACTTAGACATAGCTTCAAATAACCGTAGCTGAGTCGAACTTAGATATTATGGAGTTAACAAGAAGTATTTATTTAGAGAAATATACATGATACAATTATCGTAAAATACCCACCGAACGTATTACCCATTACATACATGCAAAGAGGCCTTACCTTTGGTACAGAGTGGGCACGCTTTTGTTGTTCTTTTGTAGGTGAGACAACCTCCTATACACGGCATAATAGTACATGTGGTTAGGTATATTGTGGTTCATGTAAAGAAAGATTGGCATTAAACATGGATTATTATAGTTAAACAGTACCAGCGTATACCGACATTAGAGACAATGTAATTAGTAAGAGTGTTTTTTTTTCAGAGTGCGTATTAATAACAATATTAATAACCTCTTCAAATGCACAATTAAATTAATCGAAGCATTCCAGTCCAGAAACTGATTGAATAGAGAAATAGCGATAAGCAAACTTTGTAAGGTTTCCGACCTGATATAAAATTTATAATAATAAAAATAAATAAAATAAAATAATAATAATAATTATAATATTTAATAATGTAAAAATTAGGTCGAAAACCTTAAATAGAGGAGAGAAAGAATTTGGAAAAAATATTCTTTCACCTTTTTCAAAACCAAGCACTACGAATCTTTTAAGCAATAACGCAAGTTTTAAAACAAAAAAAGGAACAATAAATGATAACATATATACACATTGTGTTAAATTAAACAAAACCTTAAGTACTAACCGGACAAATAAACTAACGTGCATAAAAAGAGCACAATCCATTATACTTTCAATTAGTTTCATTGCATGATATTCAAGAGATTTTTGTTGTTATGCGGAGAAACAAGATGGGTGAAATACTCAGCAAAGTCAAATATTTGTCTTGATATGCACTTTAATCATATGTTGATTATGTTCAAGGTCAAGGTAAAGGCAGGAAGACGGAAAACATGCACGCATAACCATAACCAATACTGCAATATATAACCAAAAGTAGAAAGTATTTCAGCAATATGGCACATGCAACCGTGCACGTTCATCTGTTACAAATAAAAAGCAGGTTTGGGTAATTTGAGGTAATATATTATTTATTTATTGTGCTGAAATTGCGTCCTATATGTATATGGACACACAATAAAACGTCTCACAGCTATTTTGCTTACGGGTATACATGCAATTATAAGTAAAGGCGTACGGTTGCTGTTTTTGTATGCTTTGTATTAATACACGAATAGCAAATTGGAAACATTACAAAGGTCAAGTATAACTTACTACAGTTGTTTTCTCTGTTGGAAGATTTGGCAGGGCTGGTCTACTGCCCTTATGGGAACTGAATCTTGGAATCTAAGGGAAAACATGCACCGGGTGATTGGAAAAAAGGATGATATAACTAAATGACGGTCGGTAAAAAAGGCAAAATTAGGAGACAGGTTTCACAATGTCTAGCGGTAAATGGGTTTCTTATTATAATCATAAATTAACATTTAAAATCAATCCTATTGAGCTTTTAATTTAGTTTAACTTACAGTGTAAGAATAACAAAAGAATAAAGGTACTTAAGTTTTGATATGAATGCAACATGTTAATAATAGTTATGTACCAACACAATTATATTCGTCGCAATATAATTCGATTGTGATAAATATTAAACAAATCAACAGTTTGAATTGTGCAAATGTACAAAAAACGTACACAAAATTAAAACTTGGAAATAATTAACTAAATAAAGAGATCACTATGAAATGCAAGCAAAGCACACAGATCTGACAAGAAAAAAAAAACAAGAAAAAGAAGAAAAAATAAATCCTTTTGTTCGCTACAAAGTACTACGAAAAGAATGTAAGGCAAGCCTAAAATTTAAAGCAAAAAATCCAATAGCCTTACTGCTTCAAAAGCACAGATATCAAAGTTCTTTGTAGTTTTGCAACAGATTAATCGACTAAGGTAACACACTAACAAGAAACACGACAGGATGTAGACAATAAATACCTTTGATTGGGGCTTAGTGCTTATTGGCGATTTCAGTTGCTCGGTTCCATTCGGTTCAGACACGGACGAGTGGCTCTCCATCGGTGGAAGAAAGAGGTCCTCCTCAATACGAGAATTCTGGTTGTCCGACGACTCTTTACAATGACTGTAGACGGTCTGAATATCAAGAGAATTTAAATCAGAATGACATTTTATAGTACATTTTAATAAACATATTATTATCTACTTACATGTATATATAAACGTTTATAAGAACACGTGTAATATTTCAGAGTCAATTCCATGTTAATTTGTCAGAATAACAGTCGGGTGATTTTTCTAGCTTAAAAAAATATTGAATAATATTTACCAAACAGAAACACGGACGGATGGCTGGAAAATCAATATTTCTCGCTTCTTGCAAAAACGTACAGGTGACTAATGCGTAACATGAAACAGGCGTGCTAATTAAAAAAAATCGAAATGCTTACAGTCAGGAGGTCGATTAATGTTTTAATGTTCTGCTCTTCGTTCATTCCCAACTTCTCCAAATTTTCCATGGCGTCCGTCCACTGGTCATCATACACCTGGGAGAACTTCTCAGCGATCTTCTGCGGCCTGTTTGGATCGCTGAGGTCCGCGATATTCGGGTTAGAATCAAGCACCTTGGCGGCTGTTGAAGAACTCAGACTGAAAAGTTTGAGAACAATTTTTGAAGATATAATAATTATAATATAATAATTAAAATAATAATAATTATAATAATATTGATTGTTATTATTATTATTATTATTATTATTATTATTATTATTATTATTATTATTATTATTATTATTATTATTATTATTATTATTATTATTATTATAATACAACCCGGTTTTATGCATATATTTTCTCTTCCAAATAAAACATAATAACAAAATATGTGTCTTTTATTAAGCTTACCGCGTCAGAAGTTTGTCCTTTTCTTCCTCTATCTTCTTTATCTTTTCCTTTTTCTTGTGAAGCTTATCTTGTAGCTTGTTGGTTTCATTTTTGTAGTTGCGTAAGCTATACAACATAACTCCAGATAAAAGACTGTGCTAGACTTAAGAAACTTAAGATTGATGCACGGACATGTATTTTACATAATTGTGAAGCGCATTATTGACAGCGTACTTTAGATTAGCTGATACAAACATGCTTATTATTTTATAGAAAATAGCACGACAAAAAAGCAAGATTCATATAGTTTAAGAATAGATGCACATTTATTTCTTTTATTAAAATTAACTATGCATGCCATCACCTGTTTACATGATAGTTTTGACATTTTTAATTTGTTAAGGACTAATATATGCAAACCTGTTAACCGCCTCTTCAAGCTTGGCTTTGAATCCATCGGTTTCTTCTTGCAATTTTTTATTCTCGTCCGCAAGCAGTTCTTTTTCACTGTTAACGCTGTGCATAATACAGAATAATTAATGTAAGTTAGAATATGTAAGATATTGGTTGGTTAAAATAATAAAATATCACATAAATATACATAATATGAGATGTAACATTATTAGGGATGTTCCAAGAGTTACCATTTTATTAAATATTTTACTTAAAAAAGTTCTGGTATTTTGAGGAATTGTGACAATTGCAGAACATGTTGAATCATAAAACTAGTTTGAGGTGACTTCATTTAATGTGATCTACATCTTTTCACAATTACGTAATATGATTTGTCAGTCGAAGCATTTGCAATTCATGAACACGAATTAAGAAGTATCGGTCAGATGAGTTATATACAAAATCATATTACGGGGTATATGGGTTGAAAAACTACCTGCAGCATGGGATACACTAATTATGAACAAGCACACGATCATTTTCATATGGATTTGTTTTTACTTTTAGTGCATCAAATGATTTTGCAAATCGACATTATCAATCCCGATGTCAGTTTCATATGTTAACTGAATGTGTTACACGTATAAAGGTTTTACAATCCATTGACAAATATTGAATGTGGTTATTATTCATCTAACACATAGTTTTTTGTTCCTACTTGTGTTTGGTAAAGATTTAATTCTCAACGGAAAAATTCATTGATATATCGAGAATACCTTTTATTTACCAGCGAGAAGCGGCAATAAAACGTTGGTATTTATAGTTTCTTCTAAGCAATATTCAGACTTCGTATTTTGTTGTTAAGCAAACAATTTTGTTAAAACATAACATTAAAGTGAGTATGCACGATTTTTATATGTGTTAAATTTTAATAAATTGATAAAAAATATATTACAATAAACAAAATAGGCAAGAATTTGTATTCATTGAAGACGAATTTCATAAAATGCAGCAAAGACAAGTTAGCGCTGGTTAAAGCCGATGTCGACACTTTACTCGTATTTGTTAGGAAACAAAATTGCGTCTTTGTGTCGTATGAACGAATCTGCACTAAAACTAAATTTAGATTCACATTGTACATGCATGATATATATGCTGGCGAATTCGGCTGGAAGCCTTTTTCGATTTCAGAATTAAATATCTGGCTTATTTCGCATTTTTCGACACATGTTCTTCTTAACTTTTATTTTAATTTATATTGAAATATATGTATACTAATTTTTAACACATTTTATAAAAAAATCATAAATATTTGACAAAATCGTGCATACTCTCTTTAATGAATAGTCAATCTCACGTTTTTTGTTTGTTTTGTGATGACAATTATGTTCGTCCATAAAAGATATGAACAAACAAACTGTAAACAGGCGTGCTTATTGTAAGCCGTATTTAGGCTTTATACTTTACTGTTCAGCACACATCAGCACTGTTAAAACGTTAACTAATGTTTACATTCAGAAAAAGTCTAATTCGTGCTGTTTGTTTGTATGTTGATGTGCTATTGTGTTCGTTCATAAAAGACCAAAAACTATTTATAGGTGGTTTTGCTAATTTCAGAAGAAGAAAATTCACTTTTATATAGTTAAGACAAATTTAAGAAATAATGATACAAAAATTACTTTGCATGCTATGGGAGGAAATCATCTTAAAGAGAAAAAAAATCACACCCTTATGGGAACTATATTCAAAACCGATCAAATGTTCAATAATGGATCTAATGCTTCTTTTTTAAATTATGTCATACCGACTATGTTCTCTCTCCTTCCCAAGTCGAAGTTCTCTCTCCTTTTTAAGCTCGCTTTCAGCTTTGTCTATTTTATCCTTCCACTCGTCATTTGGAGCCCTAGATGGATAATCGATTGAAATCATAATGATGTTGTTCTTTTTGAATAAATGTTTTGATTATTCGTTTACAAGATGCGAGATACATATTGTGGTGGCAAGGTGTTAAGTAGGAAGATACACACTATTTGTAGGAAAATTGTAAATTTATTGCGATTTAATCGAACGTACAGTAATAAAAATAGACAAGTTGTACGTGATTTTTACATGATTGCTAATTGTCAATCAAGACTTGTGTTGACAAATTATGGATGTATATTTAAGTGCGAAATAGGAACATACTGGTACATAAAAAACGATACATTTATATTATATTTATACAATATTTCGACAAATGATCTTCGCCATACAATAAGAAAGGGCGAACTAGTCAATTTATATCAAAAAGAAAATAATTTGCTTACTAATATGATAACTAATGTTATTGCGATACACATTATAGTGTTAGATATTACTTACACGGCATTTTTTAGTATATTAAAGCAGTTATAAATTCAAAGCAGTACATTATGTCATAACACATTATATTAAAACTTGAGATGTTCTCACGGTTAACATATTACACAATCAGCGTAAGACAAATGATAATTATCGTCTAGGTTTTAAATGGAAGTAATCCCGGCTATATCAGTATTGTTTACATCCAGTATAACACTAATGTGCGTTTATGTTTGTATATCCAATACATGCTCATGCAGTTAATGGCCAGTATGGTCACTGAGTGATCCAACTTCCGCCGACATACCGCACAACTATGTCAACTTCTTTACACTCCTCGTACCGTGTAGGGCTCCGTGGAATGTGGCTTTCCTTCCTTGCTAGCTCCAGTTCCTTCTTTGTGTGGCCCAAATCTTGTTCAAGTTTGGCCTTCTCTTTCTTGTATCTGAAATTGATTGTTTGACAAACACAATGAAATTGTTACTTTACTAGAGACGGACCGAATTTAGTAAGAAGTAACAAGATCTTAATGTACAGTCATTTATTTTATGTTGATGAAGGATGACATTCATAATTAAACAAAAACAGTTGGTTCGTAATTTTGTAACAACTTTCATTAGACTACAATACATATAACAGTTAAACTGAAATCAATAACCATACTTCTCTAGGTCATCTTCTGCTTTCGTTATATGAACTTTATCATCTTCCGATCTTTTCTTAAGGTTGTTTATTTCGTTTTTCAGCTTTTCCTGCTCTTCTTCAATCGCTTTTATCCTCTCCTGTGCTTTGTTCTTCGCGTCCTTCTCGGCATCAAGTTGTTTGCTTAACTTCTGGAGTTGTTCTTCTTGGGCTACTTTTTCGGGATGATGGTGTCTGTTTTACGAGACAACATTAAAAGATATTTCATAAACATGACTACTCGTTTTAATTCACCGGTTAAAAGTTATATGTATTAGAAGAAAATTGTAGAAGACATAACGAAATATGAATAAGAGATGATAAATGCATGTTTGCAAATTTGACGGCAAACTGAAACACATAAATTCTTAAGATCAACAGTAAAATATTAGGTTAACCAACTTTTGACAGAAAGCATGATTGATGTGCATAGAGAAAGAAATGTTAATGTTAATTTATACTTAGTATTTCGAAATAGAAACAACGATCAATTCTTAGCAAGGCGATATAATAAACAAAATGACGTTAAACAGTTCAGCTGCACAATGACTGATTCCTTAGAACCAATTGGACAACGTACATCTCAGACACGACATTGACCGTCTTCTTCGCCCCTGCAAACTCTTCTTTTAAAGCGTTTGTTTGCTTTTGAAGTTCGTCTTTGTCATTTCGAAGTTTCCCGATTTCCTTCTCAATGTCGCCCTTTTCCTTCTTCAGTTTGGCTACTTCCTCATTCACAGAAGCACTGAAATACAACAAATAGTTCCATAAACGGAGGAGTTCCGAATGATATTGTGTCATTATATTAAACCTTTCTTTCGTTACATTATGCCTTAAATATTGAAGTGTTTTTTGTTATAAATATTATCATAAATAAACATACAATTCACCCGGTAAATATACTAGTTTTTCATTCAAAATCTGTGCAATATCGAGCCTACAATCGTTTGTACTGATGTTTCAAATGTTCTTGAAAATTCATTGAAATAAAACAATATCATAATACTTGAAGTGTTTGCATATTTTAATGTCTTGGGTCGTGTTATCAATGTTGTATCAATTTATCAAGTCGTAATGTAAGATCCGAGCCAACGACATTTTTAAGATATTGCGCACGAGTGTAATATCAAACGATGCGTACGAACTTATAAGTTAAGGTTGGCGGTCATCGTCGGATTCTTCAAACGGAGGTAATACGCTAATCCGTGTTTAATTGTCATTCATCTGCCTTTTTAGTGTTATAATACATATTAACATTCAAAACGAATGAAAAGAAAGAACAGAAAAGAAAACTTATCTGGACTCAAAAAATTGACGTATTGATGGAAGAGTGCACCGAGGCTATTGGTGTCAAAAGTACAAAACTATTCTCAAATGATCTTATAGGCAAAAATACATTTGCAATGAAACCATTAAACGGTAGTTAGATTACTCAAATTAAGAGAACGATTCAGTGTGATATACTCTCGTCACTTTGTGAATTGCTTATGAATAATGATCATTATGACGGATAGGTTTCTCTAAAAAAAAATATTGCGTTCAACCAGTCACATATCCATTTATAGTGAGTTTCTTTCCATCGTTTCGTACCATAAAGGTTACTGTAAAATAAAATAATGTCTATTCCGTACACTGAACGTAATATTAATGATCTGTTTTCTCGTTTTAATGATATCAAATGGCGTTTTGAAAATTGTAACGTATTCAGTTTTGTTTCATGCCACATTCTTTTTTATTTTGTCGAAAAATATTGACACGGATATTTTTCTATATAATTAGAGTTTGGACTGGTTAGAATGTTTTTTTTTGTATCTGGATGTTTCGTTGTCTAACATTATTTCAGTCAAACCACTGAGGTCAGTTAACATACTCACACCATGTCAAGGTAAGCCGTTTAACCAGTGTTTAGGGCACTTATGTAAGTAATTGAACAAAGCTCTATATAATCAGATGTATGTGGCGACTTGCCGTAAAAATACTGCGAATATCAATCACCACAATGGTGATCCAACTGAGCTAGACCTATGTGGTAAAAATGTGGTTTGGTTTTGGTAAGAAACAATCAAAAATTAGATTATGAAGTGTAAAACTTATTACACTTTAAACGTTACCTAACCTTAATTATTTATGGATAATTTTATTCTTCAATATTTAATATCAAATGTTAATCGATATGATTACGTGCATTAATACAAATACTACATCTGCTATTTACACTTCTTGTCCAGCCCCAAAACATTAACCGTGTCTTCTTTTCCTCACAACTATATTTGATGTACAGGCTATACATTCGCATTATGCCTAATAAAAATGTTATGTTATGAACCGTTGTGTCATAAGTTTATGATGACAAGTCGCAATTACGTAATCGACATGGTATGGTTTATTTTGTTATTTCGAGTGTGGAAAGAGACTTACAATATGTGTTGACATTTTACCGATTGAATACACGCGCTCTACAATTTCATACCAGTTAATTTATGCTGCTGCAACTGAATGAGTAAATGCGCATAAACATGTGTTCTAGTTTCAACGTTACGTATAGTGACATTTCACAATCGAAAAGTGTTAATTGCATAGGGAAGAACGAGCCGAAACCCGTAGTTTTGCCTTCGGGATTTGTCTTAATAACAATCTGATGCTACACGAACACTCTTCTTCAGATTAAGACAACGTGCATGTTCATATTATATTAACTTCACGGTTAGACTAAAACGAATAGTTTCCTTTAATTTAAATTTCAAAGCATAAGGTTAATCAGAGACTGACACAACCCATGACACACACTGAGATCGGAACGCTAAGTGAAAGTTGAAATTAAACGTTGGGTATTCGAAAACAAATTAAAAGTAATTTAAATACGATTTAGATTATATCGTTATATAACAAATGACGTCAAAATGCGTAGATGCATGTTGAATACACCCTCAGAACCCATTGGACAACTTTCATCTCTAAATCGACTCTTGAACCCATGGGACAACTTACATCTCTAAATCGACTTTTGGACCCATTGGATAACTTACATCTCTAAATCGACTTTTGGACCCATTGGACCACTTACATCTCTAAAACGACTTTGAACCCATTGAACGACTTACATTTCCAAATCGACTTTGACCGTCTTCTTCTCTCCCGCAACTTCATCCTTTTTAGTTTTAATTTGATTGGCAAGTGATGTTTTTTCCTTTCGAAGTTCCCCGTTTTCCGCTCGAAGGTCTCCGATTTCCGTTCGAAGGTCTCCGTTTTCCTTCTCAAGGCTGTTCTTCGCCTTCTCCAGTGCAGTTACCTCATCCCGGGATGCACTGGAATATGACAAATAGTTGCCTAAATGTAAACAAAATATATAAATTAAGTAATCGCCTTTAATCAAAATCTGTATTCCCTATCATTTTACCGGAAATAATGTATATAATAATGTATATCCTATGTATATATATATACCGAATATATAGATACAATTAACTAAACATATATGTAATGACGAACTTACAAGATATGTTTGAAGTTTTAATATTGCTTCAATAAAGTAAGCAAGTTCTTTTATGGTGATTTGATTAATTTATGTTAAACATATTGAAACGACTTCAAGTGCATACGTTTGACTGTCCAATCAATGATCTCTCATTATGGAAATGTAACTTGTAACCTTATCGCTTTGAACACAATTAAATTGTGAGATTCAATCATGTTATGTGCATGGCGTCTAATGGTTAGTTTGGCAATGGCACCTCTGTGCACCAGTTACGAGACTTAACATAAGATATTTGCCAATATATACCACTGAGAATGAATTGTTGATATACCAACATTGAGTGTACTGGCCTCAACAAAGTCAGCTACAAAGCCTCTAAGCTTAAAACAGTAATTATTGTGACCTGAGTTACAGAGAAAATGTAATATTGTAAGAGATATTGTAACTGGTGGATGTAAGAATGACAAATATGAGCCATTGCATTTGTTTTAATTTTCTCATGTTATACAATGTGCTTCATATTTAATATGCGTGTAAAAATCGTACTTGTAAAAAGCAGTTAAAAGCACGTTTTTGTATATTTTATCTAAGCTGTGATAATTATTATGACGGGCTTGACATGCATGACTTTACACACACACACACATATATATATATATATATATATATATATATATATATATATATATATATAAATATATATACATATATAGCGCTCTTCCAACTGAGCTAGCTGGCCTGATTTTTCTCTCAGA
>VMBQ01001446.1:160402-187273 GCA_007657795.1 Dreissena rostriformis
ATTACGATATATAAAGATAATTATGAAAAATGACACGTTTCCAAATTAAATAAACTACAAACATACGTTCATAAAATAAATTTAACTATTTAATAGAAACTGATGTTGTGGATTCGAAGACGCATCTCATATAAACATGTATAGACTATGTGTTATATGTTGATGTACGTCGGATATATTTTGCTATTTTCCTCTGCACATAACGACTGTGGAGTTGCCAAATTTGATAAATATTTGTTTTAATATTATCGTAAAACTGAGAAAAATGTTAATTCACATGTTTGCTCATTGTGTGACCTCGAGCACGCATATTTAAGTCTAACAGTATGCGTTGACAGAGTACCAATTTATGAACATGTTCGACATTTTTCTTACCAGATGATTTATGATGCTGCAATTGAATGATTTCAATTCACGTAAGCATCTATCATAATAACACATTTGCATATTGGCGACATGCCACGGTTGGTAAGATTTAGATGTACAGACAAAACTGTTTACAAGACGTAGACTTGCCTCCGGGAGTTGTCTTAATTACAATATGTGTTAACATGACACAATCTTCATCAGATAACAACGCCATTCATGTTCATTTGGGACCTCAGCTGTATTGACAGTGTGCGATATACGTGTGCTATACCTTTACTGTATACATCGTCCCTGGTTGTTTTTGCAACGTAAGAGGCTAACAAAATTATTTATTAGACATTTCGAAGATATGTTTGATGAACTTAAAGGGGTAACCGATATGTCTTTAAATATGTCATCAGTTAAAATAAGTATACAATTTAATAGAACAAAACAAACAATACGAACTACAGTGAAAAACATTTTATATACCTTTTTTAACGTTTTTATTACGTCCGTTTAACTTGCGGTTAACACTATCATTAACACGACCAATATAAGCAGTACATATATGTATGCAAACTTTTCTTCCCGTGACATCAAATAATAATTTGAAACATTTAACATTCATATTTTAATTCATTCATCATTTTTACGTGAGTTTGAATTGAAATATGCTAACCTGTCACGAAATGACGGCCGCCAGACAACAATTGGCGGACTGAACACATAAATCGTCATTCGTGTTATATAATGGTTGTGTACTTTTATAAAGTAGGCAACTGTCAATCACTTTCCTTAAGTTAATTTACAACTAAACAACAGGACAAACACATATCTGAAGGGGAATGTAATGTTTGACCTTTTTTTTAAACCGTACTTACTCATAATCGTATACCCTAATTGTGAAATCAGTCAATATTTAAACTTGCTAGTTCGCAATCTATACATTTCTTCTGAGGCATTATGCTTACAGTATTAATTTAAAAATCGAGACACACAATCATTTTTCATAGAACGAATCAATATAATGGTTACTAAAATTTGTGCATGATATTGCACAGTGTATATGTACTTTTTTTGAAAACCGGAAAATTATTTAAAGCACACAGACAAAGCCCTAAGAGTTTTACGTCGATTGATACACACAGAAGATAAACGGACAGGTGGCTGTCTAAAAATTGATTTGTAACAAACATCTCGTCAAAGACCACCCCACACTTAAAGTAATACAATACTCGCTGTCTGATCATACAGTTTGTTATGCCCTTGGTTCATATTTCAACAATCACGATGTTCGTAACATCAAAGTAACGATCTCTTTTTATTTAATGATTAACTTCGTTTTCTTTTCGTAGAGTATTTTTAATTTTGAACGCAATATAATTCACCCCCATTGCCTTAAATAAAATGGGCTGCACAAAATATCGTGATGAAGAATGTTTTTAAGCCCCATTAACACTCACAATCAAGGAATGTATCGTTAACTATTTCGTAAAATAAAGTAAACCCATAACAAATCAGTGTTTCTTATAGCAATAGCTAAAATTTTAACGCCAGATGTGGTCTGGTAACATAGATTTAACGAGATACAAAATGCTCGTTTTTTGTGGCACAATATAAGCCATTTTAATTGCCCGCAACGATATATATTCTTAGAAACACGAACACAAACATGGTACATGGACGCGTGTTGAATATATTATCCTAAAAAAAAACTAAAAAAAAAAACAACAAAGAGAGCATTTTGGAACTTTTTAAATCTGTGTTACCAGACCACATCTAGCGTTGAATTGTTGGCAATTGCTTTAAGGAACTCTAATTTTTTTTATTGGTTTACTTTATTTTACGAAGTATTTTACGAAATATTAGTTGATTTTGAGTGTTACTTGGTCTTTAACAATTCATGCAATCGAAATAGCGGTACAGATACTAAAGAGCCGATACACTTAACACTATTCCGTAGAAAAACCACTGCGCGAAAAAACGTATATAACAATGCACATTATTTCATTTAATGGACACATAAATATTCGCCTGTCTAGGATTTCATAATTTCGTTACTCAATATTGGCATAAATATGAAAAAACATTTGTGATAAAAACACATTAAAACTTATTATAAATAAGAGTTTCAATACTTTATTGTGAGACAGTAAATATGGTTGCGTTTACATTACACAATTAACCATAACTACCTCCGTATATTATGCTGCATATTTTATAAACGCTCGTTCGGCTAATTTACAATCGATTTCACTACAATAGATTCATTGACCGTTATTGTCATAATATGGCGAAAGTGTTGCCTCTACCACTGAATAATAATCCATGGGTGAGCCATTAATGTTTTAAGATAACCGCGCAATAAATGTGTATTGATATTGTCTGGCATACGAGTTACTTGATGGTCAAGGCAGTTGCAATGACCATGGCATGCCTATATCGCGAATATTAATAGTTGTCACCGTTTTTGTTATACATAAAATTGATATAAATAGTTTTAAAATGTCTCAAGAATTTAATCTCCAAACAGTGTCGCAGACTTTGCCAAATTTGATTGTGTGAGTAAAAATACTTTCCGGCATAGATGAATATTTGACCCTTGAATATGTATTTGAGATTGTTCCACTCATCCAATTTTTCTGCCGGCCCGAAACTTTTTCTATTCAAGATTGTTTTTCGATATTGTATGCTAAAAGCGATCATATTCACTTAATTAACGTGGAAGATTTCTGCATGTCATTCCATATTTTTTAAAGTGGGACATGGTAAAAACGTTAACATCAAAATACAACAACAAGAACAACATAAACACCACCAGTTACATACCCTTATACTTTTGTAACTGTTAGTAAAAACAAATTACTTTCTTTTTTACATAATGTATGTCAGGTCTTGACAGAAATAGATATTGAAGATAAATTAATGTATCCAAAATATATGTAAGATACATGCACGTTGAATGCGTTTACATTTTTTGCAAAACTATGTTTGTTTTTCTTTCTTGAAACGGATGAGATCCAACATTTGAAGTGAACCTATGTTTGATGCAAAAATTAAAAATCGAATAAAAAGAAACCGATTGATTTATTAGCCATCTCGTTCAAAACCTGCATACAACTACGCTCATTCATGTAGATTGTACGATAGAAATTAATGTACACTATGTCAATGAGGTTTCGTCGCCTCTCTATTATGTTTAACCAACCCTTGTAGTTGTGGTGGTTACCATACGTGGTCTTATCTCACAAACACGCAAATACTTTCAGATACGGCTAATCTGCGGCATGGCCTTCTCAAATAAAAAACATTCATAAGTCAGATAAGAGTTGAATTCATGACGGGAATTACCTTTAATGCTTTGATTACCCTATAAATCCGTTGTCTTTACAACTACTACTGCGCACGAACGCATTCAGTTTAAGAGAAATGTTTGTCAAATTGGCTATTCAGTGTACATTTACTATTATATTCTGCAATTAAAATCCGGTTTTTAAATTGAACTGCTTTGAGTTATCCAGTTATAAAATGCATAATACGATATGGTCATATCAAGTGATTGAAATGCATGTTTAATTGTTTTTATTGAAATGCATATTTAATTGTATAAGTATACGCATTTGTTTCCACTCATTCAACCATAAATTGTCTTTAAACATTCAATACCGATGAATCATTCCATACAAAACGTGCAGTGAACGAAAAAGTAAAATAAGGTATGCGCGATCATAAGCAATTTAACGAGAAGCATATAGAGTATTAAAAATGCAAATACGACCACAATTCACCGAAATTAACCTCTTAGACTAACCACGCGAAACTCGACAACAATAATTAAACCGAAGCGCAACAAAACGTCCCTGAGTTCTACGAAACAGGTACTTATTAAACCACAACAGATCGGCTCAAATGTCACGATCCTTTCTTATGGTCGGTAACTGGATAAACATGATACACTAAATGATGTCAAAATATTCGATCGATCAAATTGATGCATTAATCTTTACAATCAAAATATTATCAAAACCGATTGAAGGTTAAGATACAATTTAAGAGCGGATTGAATTATGCGATCCATTGATTTTTGAAGCTACACTCTACCATGAACCAGCCATTTATAGGCTTATGTTTCGTTGGTTATATGTCTGTTAACGTGAAGCATGACTCTGAATCAATGACATGCCCCTAATTTATTCAGAATTATCATATGAACTTGCCATCATTGTGTTTTTAGAAGAAATACATGTATAAACGCGCCTGCGTAATTAACTTTAATTTGTTGGATTTAAAACGGCTGAACTGAACTGAGATTTTTCCCAAACTTCTAGCAATAAAGATTCATAATTATATATATGAGAATGCTACAGCTGCTACTCTTATCATGCTGATAATGATGGTAATGCTGATTATTATTATGATAATAATTGTGAGATTTTGTATCATCATCATTACCAAGATGTGCACTGTAATCATCATGACTATTTTTAGCATCGTCATCATCACCAACCTCTCTGCCAGTACTTCCATATCAACCACCAACTTCATCATCATCAGCGTAAACGATTTTCTTAAATTTACTGCACACTAACGAATAATGACTTGAGTTGTTCATTTGCGGATTAGGAATGTATAGACGCTCTTCGGAAATCAACATGATAAACATAAGCCAGGAAAATAGGAATGTCGTTATTTATGCCTAGTTCAGCTCGTAAACGTTGTGAATGTCTTAAATTGCCTCTGTATCAATAACCAACCGGTTTGCAACGCTCTATTGCTGCATTGATAGATTACTAAATGATGGCTATTTCACGGATTTCGTCGCGCGTATTTCATATACATTTTGAAAGCCTACACTTCTTTAGAGGTGAAAGGGAGTGAAACTTAACGCCCGTTTATTTTGTATCTCATAACACAGTCTGAGGTAATGTAAATTATTTTGGTTGACTGCCTTTGCACCGCAATCGACCTTATCATTGAATATGATAGATAGTGAAATACACATTTATGCAAAATTGTTTTAGATGAATGAAACAGAAAATAGATACGAAGGAACCGATACACTAAACACTATTCCGTAGCAAAATAACTACGAGAAAATGTATTCATTTAACAATGAACATGATTTCATCTGATTGAACCATAAATATTCGTTTGTCTTGGATTTAATGAAATCTAATTATTGACATTTATATGAAAAAAACAAGAACAACAAAATGTACGATAAAAACACAACACACCTTATACAAATAAGAGTTTCGATACGCTATTGTAAATAAATATGGTGCGTTTACATTACTTGATTTACCATAACTGCAGACAATCATTAAGCCGCATATTGTATAAAAACTCTTTTGGCTAATTTACAATCGATTTCACTACAGTATATAACATAACAGTTATTGTCATTAGATGACACAAGTGTTGCGTCTTCCAATGGGTTGACAAACGGATCCGTCGGGGAGCAATTAATATTTTAAGATAACCGATAATAGTTGGTCAAAGTGAAAGCAACAATGGGCAATAAACGATTGTCATGTATATTGATATTGTATGGCATACTTTTGTACGAATAATTACTTTCGAGTTGTAGCCATCAATTGTCTGCACAATATGAGTTACTTGATGGTCAAGACGGTTGCAATGACCACGGCATGCTTATATCACGAATATTTCTTGTTTTCACCACTTGCAACATATATAGAATAGACAAACAAAGTTTTAAAATGTTTCAATACTTTAATCTCCTGACAGTGTCGCAGATATTGCCAAATTTGCTTATGATTGTGCGAGTAAAATTACTTTCCGGCATAGATGAATAGATGGCCCTTGTAAGAATATGTAATTCAAAATCGAACTGAACTAGATCTTGATTATGTGTTTGAGCTTTCGATCAATTTTGCTTAATTCGATCCTATTCACTAAATTAACTTGAAAGATTTCTGCATGTTATTCTATATTTTTTATTTAAGTGGGTAATCGTTAAAAAGTTAAACAAACAACAAGGACAAAAAAGAAAACACCATCAGTTTAGTCGACCTCCCTACCCATATATTTTGGAACTGTTAGTAAAAACAAATGACTTTCTTTTTTTACATAATGTATGCCTGTTCTGGATAAAAATGTATATTAAACGATAAATTAAACTATCCAAAATTTATGTAAGATACATGCATTTTAAAAACGTTAATTTTTTACTACGTGTTGTTGTTCTTCATTGAAACGGAGGATATTCAATATTCGAAGCGAACCTTTGTACAATACAAAATTTGAAAATCGAATAAAAAAAGATACCGCGTGATTTATCAACCATCTCATTCGAAACATGCATACTTATTCGCTAATTTAACGCAGATTAAACGATTGAAATTAATGCACTCTATGTCAGGGAGGTTTCGTCGCCTCTCTATTCTGTTATACAGACCCTTGTAGTTGTGGTGGTTAGCAACTGTGGTCTTATCTTACAAACACGCAAATACTTTCAGATACTGCTAATCTGCTGCAAGAGCTTCTCAAATTAACAGCCTTCATAAGTCAGATAAGAGTTGAATTCATAACGAGAATTACCCTAAATGCAGTTATTACGCTATTAATCTGTTGAGTATAGAGTTACTACTGCGCACGATTGTGTTATTTCTTAAAGAAATGTTTGTCATATTGGCTATTCAATCTTTGTGTACGATTATACTCTGCAATTACAATCAAGGTTTAAATTGAACTACTTGGAATAGTCCGGTTATCGAATGCATACCAGTAAATGACCATATGAAGTTATTGAAATGGGCATTTAAATGAAGTAGAATATGCATTTGTTCCCACGCATTTTACCATAAGATATCTTTAAACATTCAATACAGATGAATTATTCCACCTAACACATATTCAGTCAACGAAAAACCAAACTACGGTATGAACGTCATTAACAATTTAACGAGCGGCATAAAGAGTAATGTAAATTCAAATACAACTCGACAACAATAATTAAACCGAATCACAACAAAACTTCCCTACGTTCAACGAAACAGGTACTAAATAAACCACAACAGATCGGCTCAAATGTCATGATCCTTTCTTTTTGGTCGGTAACTGGATATACTTGATACACTAAATGATGTCAAAATATTCGATCGATCAGATTGCTGGATTAAAAAAAAATCTTTACAATCAAAATATTATCAAAACCGATTTAAGGTTAAGATACAATTTTAAAGCGGATTTAATTATCCGATCCATTGATTTTTTGGGCTACACTCTACCATGAACCTGCCATTTATAGGTTTATGTTTCGCTGGTAATATGTCTGTTTACGTGAAGCATGACTCTGAATGAATGACATGTACCTTATTTATTCAGACTCATCATATGAACTTGCCATCATTGTGTTTTGAGAAGACATTCTTGTATAAACGCGTCTGTTTAATTATATTTAATTCGTTGAATTTAAAACGGCTGAACTGCACTGAACTTCCAAAACTTCTATCAATAATAGATACGCGTATGATTCATAATTATATTAATGAAGCGGCTACAGCTGCCACTTCTCATCATGCTGATAATGATCGAAAAGCCGATGATTATTATGACAATCATTGTGAGATGTGTTATCATCGTCACTAACAAGAAATGAACTATAACCATCATTCCTACTTTCATCATCGTAATCATCACCGACACCACTGCCAATACTACCATCTCAACCACCACCTTCATCATCAGCAACGTAAACGATTTTCATAAATGTACTGCACATCAACGCAAATTACTTGAGTTGTTGATTTGTAAACTAAATTAGGAATGTACAGACGCTCTTCGGTGATCAACATGATATAAATAAGTCAGGTAAATAGGAACGTCGTTATTTATGTCAAGTTTATAAATATCGTAAAGGTAATTGCTCATAAAGATTGTGAATTCTTAAATTGCTGTATCAATTACCGACCGATACATGTATTTTGATTTTTTAAAAACTTTTTACTATAGTTGTTGTTTGTTTATCTACTTTAACAAAATTCAAAATGAACCAATATATAAAACAAAATTAGAAACTGGAATCAAAAAGATGCTGCGTGATTTATCAACCATCTCGCTAAAACCTGCATACACATACGCGCATTTAATAAAGCTTATAGAAACTAACCTACTTTATGTCAGGGAGGTTTCGTCGCTTCCCTATTCTGTTATACCAACCCTTGTGGTTATGATGTTATCATTTTTGGTCTTATCTTACAAACACGCCAACACATTCAGAAACGGCTAATCTGCTTAATTGCCTTCTCAAATAAACAGCCTTCATAATTCAGATAAGAGTTAAATTCATAACGGAGAATTTCCCAAAATGCAGTAATTACGCTA
This sequence comes from Dreissena rostriformis, assembly GCA_007657795.1. Lineage (NCBI taxonomy): Eukaryota > Metazoa > Mollusca > Bivalvia > Myida > Dreissenidae > Dreissena > Dreissena rostriformis. The sequence continues at coordinate 169,103 of VMBQ01001446.1, forward strand.
TAAATTCGTTGAGTATAAAGTTTCTACTGCGCACGGTTGTGATCAGTCTAAAAGAAATGCGTGTCACATTGGCTATTTAGTGTACATTAACGATTATATTCTGCAAATAAAATCCGCTTCAAATAGAACTACTTCGAGTAATCCGGTTATGAAATGCATAATACGATATGGTCATATCAGATTATTGAAATGGACATTTAATTGTATTTGAATATGCATTTGTTCCCACGCATTTAACCATAAGCTGTTTTTAAACAGTCAATACCGATGAAACATTCCACGACCTAAATCACATGCAGTCAACGAAAAAGTAAAGTAAGGTATGCGCGATCATTAACAATTTAACGAGCGGCATAAAGTGTAATTAAAATTCAAATACGACCAAAATTTACCGAAATTAACCTATTAGACTAACCACGCGAAACTCGACAACAGTAATTAAACCGAAGCGCAACAAAACTTCCCTACGTTCAACGAAACAGGTACTTAATAAACCACAACAGATCGGCTCAAATGTCATGATTCTTTCTTTTGGTCTGTAACTGGATAAACATGATACACTAAATGATGTCAAAATATTCAATCGAACATACTGATGGATAAATCTTTACAATCAAAATATTATCAAAGCCGATTCAAGGTTAAGATACAATTTTAAAGCGGATTTAATTATCCGATCCATTGATTTTTGAAGCTACACTCTACCATGAACCTGCCATTTATAGGCTTATGTTTCGCTGATTATATGTCTGTTTACGCGAAGCATGTCTCTGAATGAATGACATGTCCCTTATTTATTCAGACACATCATACGAACTTGCCATTATTGTGTTTTGAGACGACATACATGTATAAACGCGTCTGTGTAATTACCTTTAATTTGTTTTATTTGAATAGGCTGAACTGAACTGAACTTCCAAAACTTCTATCAATAATAGGTACGCTTATGATTCATAATTATATTGATGGTGGTGTTACAGCTGCTACTTCTACTGATAATGATGGTAATGCTGATGATTATTATGATAATCATTGTGAGATTTGGTATCATCAACACTACCAAGAAATGCACAATAATCAGCATCCCTAATGACATCATCATCGTCATCATCACCGACAACACTACCAATACTTCTATCTCAACCACCAACTTCATCATCAACAGCGTAAACGAGATGCTTATATTGACTGCACACTAAGTGTTCAAGTGGGAACTAAATAAGGAAATATAGACGCTCCTTTGGTGATCAACATGATATAAATAAGCCAGGTAAATAGGAACGTCGTTATTTATGTCAAGTTCAGCTTGTAAATGTTGTGAATGCCTTAAATTGCCGCAATATCAATTACCGACCGGTTTGCAACGCTTTATTGCTGCATTGATAGGTAACAAAATGATGGCTATGTTCCTGATTTCCCGCGCGTATTCCATATACATTTGAAATTCTACACTTTTTAGATGTGACAGGGAGTGAAACTTAACGCCCGTTTATTTGGCCTCTCATATCATAGTCTGAAGTAATGTTAATTATTTTGGTTGACTGCCTTCACACCGCGAGCGACTTGAATATTGAATATGACAGATACTGCAGTGTAATACACATTTTTGTAAAATTGTTTGAGATGAATGAAATAGGAAATAGAGCGAATTTTAATGTTTGAAAACAGTGTATTATTGACATCATATGTCTGATAATTACATACGAAACATTTTCATATTTCAAAACGTTATGGTTTACTTTAACATAACTAAGCCTTACATTACGAATTTTGATTATTATTAACAGTACAACATTTTTTGTTTAAGACAAGTGACACAAATTTATCAGATGAAGAATCAATCTGTGTACCGCGTCATGCGTAAATGGGTCTTATGCCATATACGGTCAGTATAGCTCCAGATCAGCCTGCTAAGTCGCAAAGTCAAGTCTAGAGTTACGCTTTCCGCTTATGAGATCACACAATCTTGCTTGAATCTATAGCAGACAGGGTAGCTCCTGACCAGACTGTGCAAAATGGACAGGCTGATCTGGAGCTACGCTTGCCGCATATGGCATAAGACCCATTATTACATGATGCGGGTCGTTTTATTAATGTATCATTGCCCATGCAATAAGATAAGCAATACGATAATCGAACAGGTGGCTGTCAAAAAACCCTTTAAAATTATTTGTTACAAACATCTCGTGAAAGACCACCGTACACTTAAGTAATACAATACTTACTGCTTGATCAGATAATTTATAATAACATTGGTTCACATGACAACAATCACGATGTTCCATACATCAAAGTAACGATCTCTTTTTATTATATAAGTAACTTCGTTTCCCTTTCTTAGAGTATTTTTAATTTTATACGCAACATTATTCGATAACATTGACTCACTTTAAATGGGCTGCACAAATATCGCGATGGAAAGTAATTTTTATTTATTCAGGCTATTGAAATGCGGAATATTTCAAAGAATATGTTGTCTTTGTCAAAGTTTATCTTTGTAGAAAGGCCACGGATACTAAAGAACCGATGCACTTAACACTGTTACTAACAAAAGAACTTTGTTAAAACGCATTCAAGCAAAAATGCATATCATTTATCTAATGGAAAACATAAATATTCGCTTCGGATTTCATAATACAAAGATATTGACAGAAATATGAAAAACATTCTTTAGTTACGATAAAAACAACAAAATAAAACAGATACATATAAAAGTTGTACTAATGTGTTTGGTGAGTAAGTAAATATGGTTGCGTTTACATTACACAATTTACCATAACTGCATCCGCAAATTATGCGGCATATTTTATAAACGCTCGTTCGGCTAATTTTTCAATCGATTTCACTACAAAAGAATTACAGTTATTGTCATAAGATTACGATGCCGCAAAAGTGTTGCGTCTTCCACTGGGTTGACAAAAGGATCCATGGCGGAGACATTAATATTTAAAATTAATAGTTATTATTATTATTATAATAAGATAATAACCGGCGACAGTTGGTCAAAAAGAAAGTGACAAGGCGCAATTAACGATTGTCATGTATATTGATATTGTCTGGCATACTATTGTACGAATAATTACATTCGAATGATAGCCATCGATTGCCTGAACAATTTCAGCTACTTCGATGGCCAAGACGGTTGCAATTAGCACGACATGCTTTTATCGTGAATATTTCTGGTTTTCACCACTTGCAACATATGTATTATTGACATAAAAAGTTTTAAAATGTGTCGATACTTTAATATTCTAACAGTATCGCAGATATTGCCAAATTTGCGTATGATTGTGCGAGTAAAATTACTTTCCGGCATAGATGAATAGTTGGCCCTTGTAAGAATATGTAATTCAAAATCGAAGTGAACTAGATCTTGATTATGTTGATGCATAAAATGGAGATTTATTCCACTCATCCAATTTGTGTGCCACACTGATTTTTTTCTCAAGGTTGAGTTTTATATCCCTTTTGCTAAATTCGATCCTATTCACTAAATTATCTAGAAAGATTTCTGCATGTCATTCTATATTTTTTATTTAATTGCGCAATAGTTAAAAAATAAAAAAACAACAACAACAACAAAAAACACCAACAGTTTATCCGACCTACATACCCATATTTTTTTGGAAATGTTAGTAAAAGCAAATTACTTTCTTTTTATACCATATGTAGGTCTGTTCTGGACAGAAACACATATTGAACGATATATTAAACTTTTCAAAATCTATGTAAGATACGTGCACGTTGAATACATTTACTTTTTGCAATACTATGTGAGGTTTTTCTTCCTTGAAACGGAGGATATTCAAAATTCAAAGTGAACCTATGTATAATACAAAAATTGAGAATAATCATTCTTAATTTTTGTATTATACGAAGGTTAACGTCGAAATTACAAAAAAGGAAACCACGTGATTTGTCAACCATCTCGTTCGAAACATGCGTTCTCACACGCTCATTTAATACACTTTATGTCAGGGAGGTTTCGTCGCCTCTCTTTACTGTTCTACCAACCCTTGGAGTTGTGGTGGTTCGCATTTGTGGTTTTATCTAACAAACACGCCAATACTTTCAGATATGGCTAATATGCGGCATTACCTTCTCAAATGAACAGCCTATTCAATCTTCATGTACGATTAAACTAAAATGTATCCAATTAAGACCCGGTTTAAATTGAACTACTTTGAGCAATCCGGTTATGAAATGAATAATATGATATGGTCATATCAAATTATTGAAATGGACATTTAAGTGAAGTAGAATATGCATTTGTTACCACGCATTTTACATAAGATGTCTTTAAACATGCAATACCGATTAATCATTCTAAACAACACATGCAGTCAGCGAAAAACCAAACTACGGTATGCATTACCAATTTAACGAGCAGCATATAGAGCAATTAAAATTAAAATACGACGAAAATTTACCGAAATTGACCTATTAGATTAAAAACGTGAAACTCGACAACAATTATTAAACCGAAGCGCAACAAAACTTCCCTGCGTTCAACGAAACAGGTACTTAATAAACCACAACAGATCGGCTCAAATGTCATGATCCTTTCTTATGGTCGGTACACAAATGTAGATGGATACACATGATACACTAAATGATGTCAAAATATTCGATCGAACAGATTGCTAGATTTAAACAAATTTTTACAACCAAAATATTATCAAAACCGATTTAATTAAGGTTAAGATACACTTTTAAAGCGGGCTGAATTATTCAATCCATAGATTTTTGAGGCTACACTCTACCATGAACCTGCCATTTATAGGCTTATGTTTCGCGTGTTATATGTCTGTTTATGTGGAGCATGACTCTGAATCAATGACATGTCCCTAATTTATTCAGACTCATCATACGAACTTGCCATCATTGTGTTTTGAGAAGACATACATGTGTAAACGCGTCTGTTTAATTATATTTAATTCGTTGGATTTGAATAGGCTGAACTGCACTGAACTTCCAAAACTTCTATCCATATTAGATACGCTAATGATTCATAATTATATTGATGATGGTGTTACAGCTGCTACTTCTTATCATACTGATAATAATGGTAATGCTGATGATTATTATGATAATCATTGTGAGATTTGGTATCATCATCACTACCACGAAATGCAATATAATCAGCATCCCTAATGCCATCATCATCGTCATCATCACCGACAACACTGCCAATACTACCATCTCAACCACCAACTTCATCATCAACAGCGTAAACGAGATGTTTATATTGACTGCACACTAACGAAAATGAATTAAGTGTTCAATTGGGAACTAAATTAGGAATGTATAGACGCTCCTTCGGTGATCAACATGATATACATAAGCCAGGTAAATAGGAACGTCGTTATTTATGCCATGTTTATAAATATCGTTAAGGTTATTGCTCGTAAAGGTTGTGAATGTCTTAAATTGCTGTATCAATTACCGGCCAGTTTGCAACGCTTTATTGCTGCATTTATAGGTTACGTAATGATGGCTGTGTCACCGATTTCACCGCGTGTACTTCATATACATTTTGAAAGCCTACACTTCTTTAGAGGTGACAAGGAGTGAAACATAACGCTCGTTTATTTAGTATCTCGTAATTAAGTCTGAAATAATGTAAATTATTTTGGTTGACTGCCTTCCCACCTCGAGCGACCTAAAAAATGAATAATACAGATACTGCAGTGAAATGAACGCTTATGTAAAATTGTTTAAGATGAATGAAATAGAAAATGTATACGAAATAACCGATAAACCAAACACTATTCCGTATCAAAAAACTACGAGATGACATATTCAAGCAAAAGTGGACATAATTTTATCTGATGGAAACATAAATATTCGATTTGGATTTCAATATAATATATCTAGATATCGACATAAATATGAAAAAAAAAGATGCATGTACGATAAAAAACACAGTGAAACAAATAAAATAAGAGTTTCAATACTTTTTTGTGAGTAAGTAATTATGGTTCCGTTTACATTACACAATTTACCATAACCATTATGCTGCATATCTTATAAACGCTCGTTCGGCTAATTTATAATCGATTTCACTATTAAAGATTCTATAACCGTTATTGTCATAAGATTGCGAAAGTGTTGCGTCTACCACTGGGTTGGCAAAAGGTTCCATGGGGGAGCCATTAATATTTTAAGATAACAGGTTACAGTTGGTCAAAAAGAAAGCAACAATGCGCAATTAACGATTGTAATGTGTATTGATATTGTCTGGCATACTAGTGTACGAATAATTACTTTCGAATGATAGCCATCGATTGTCTGAACAATATGAGTTACTTTGATGGCCAAGACGGTAACAATGACCACGGCATGCTTATATTGCGAATATTAATTGTTTTCACCAGCTCCGCCATATATGAAATTGACACAAATAGTTGAAAAATGATTCAAGAATTTAATCACCTAACAGTCGTGGGCTTTGCCAAATTTGCTTATGATTGTGTGAGTAAAATTAGTTTCCGGCATAGATGAATATTTGACCCTTGTTAGAATATGTAACTCAAAATCAAAGTGAAATAGAGCTAGATTTGTGGAGGCACAAGCAGGAGATTTTTTCAACTAATCCAACTTTTGTGCCGGCCCAAAACATTTTTTTTTGTATTCTAGGTTAAAACTTTTGCCAAATTCGATCATATTCACTAAATTAACTTGGAAGATTTGGGCATGTCATTGCATATTTTTATTTAAATGGGAAATCATAAAAAAGTAAACAACAACACATCAGCAACAACAAAAAACACCAACAGTCTACCATTACATTTATGGAACTGTTAGTAAAAACAAATGACTTTCTTTTTGACATAATGTATGTCTGTTCTGAACAGAAATACAGATTCAACAATGTATTAAACTATCCAAAATACATGTTAGGTACATGCACTAGAAATTCATTTACTTTGTATTATACTATTTGTTTGTTTTTTATCTATCTTGACACGGAGAGATTCAAAATTCGAAGAGACCCAATGAATACTACAAAAAATGATAATGGAATGAAAACATACTGGTTAAACCGGCATAAGGAAACTACTTGAGTATTAACCTTCTCGTGTAAAACCTGCATACACATACGCTCGCTCATTTAATACAGATTATACGATTGAAATTAATGTACTCTATGTCAGGCAGGTTTCGTCGCCTCTCTATTATGTTTAACCAACCCTTGTAGTTGTGGTGGTTACCATATGTGGTCTTATCTTACAAACACGACAATACTTTCAGATACGGCTAATCCGCGGCATGGCCTTCTCAAATAAACAGCCTTCATAAGTCAGATAAGAATTGAATTCATAACGAAGAATTTCCCTAAATGCAGTGATTACCCTATAAACCGTTGAGTATAGAGTTACTGCTGCGCACGATTGTTTTCTGTCTCAAAGAAATGTGTGTCATATTGGCTATTCAGTGTACATTTACGATTATAATCTGCAATTATAGTCCGGTTTAAATTGAACTACTTAGCGTAATCCGGTTATGAAATGCATAATACGATATGGTCATATCAAATTTTTGAAATGGACATTTAAGTGTAGTAGAATATGCATTTGTTCCCACGCATTTAACCATAAGCTGTCGTTTAACACTCAATACCGATAAATCATTGCACATACAATATATGAAGTCGACGAAAAAGCATAGTACGGTATGCATACAAGTAAACAATTTAACGAGCAGCATAAAGATTGATTAAAGCTCAAAAACGACCAAAATTTACCGAAATCGACCCATTAGATTTACCACTCAGGGCCCTCGTTTGGCCGTTTTTGGGGCCGAAAATCGGCCACATCCCCCCCCCCTTAAAATAGTATACTTTTCCCCCCTATTTCAGCTAAAAATTCCCCCCTCCCATTAAAAAAAAAAACTTGTATTCCTATATTGCCAGCTGGTATCGTGATATTAACCTTTGATGTATATTTATATAAATAACATTAAAATATAGCAATTTTTAGTGTTGAATGGTTGGTGAAAAGATCTTCTAAAATTCCCCTTTTCGCCAAAAACGACGCAAATTCACCCTCTAAGGGCCCGGCCCCAATCCCCCAAAGTGTAGCAAGAGCCCTGCCACTTAAAACTCGACAACACTTATTAAACCGAAGCGCAACAAAACGTCCCTGCGTTCAACGAAAGAGGTACTTAATAAACCACAACAGATCGGCTCAAATGTCATGATCCTTTCTTTTGGTCGGTAACTGGATATACATGATACACTAAATGATGTCAAAATATTCGATCGAACAGATTGCTGGATTAAAAAAAAATATCTTTACAATCAAAATATTATCAAAACCGATTTAAGGTTAAGATACAACTTTAAAGCGGATGTATTAATCCGATCCATTGATTTTTCAGGCTACACTCTTCCAATTACCTGCCATTTATAGACTTATGTTTCGCCTGTTATATTTAGTTCTAGGTGAAGCATGACTATGAATGAATTACAGGTCCCCAAATTATTCAGATACATCACATAAACATGCCATCATTGTGTTTTGAGAAGACTTTAATGTATACACGCGTATTTTTAATTACTGTTAATTAGTTGCATTTAAACTGGTTGAACTGCTCTCAGAATTTTCCGAAACTTCTATCCCTCATAGATACGCTAATTGTTTCATATAGTAATGATTATGCTACAGCTGCTACGTCTTATCATGCTGATAATGATGGAAATGTTGATGATGATTATGATGATCATTGTGAGATTTGGTGTCATCATCACTACGACGAACTGTACTATAATCATCATCACTATTTTCATCATCGTCATCATCACCAACACCACTGCCAAGACTATCATCTCAACCACCAACTTCATCATCAGCAGCGTGAACAATTTTCATACATTTACTGCACACTTACGCAAATGACTTGAGTTGTTGATTTGTAAACTAAATAAGGAAAGTATAGACGCCCCTCGGTGATCAACATGATATAAATAAGCCAGGTAAATAGGAACGTCGTTATTTATGTCAAGTTTATAGATATCGTAAAGGTAATTGCTCGTAAAGGATGTTAATGTCTTAAATTGCTGTATCAATTACCGACCGGTTTGCAACGCTTTACTGCTGCATTGATAGGTTACAAAATGATGGCTATGTTCCTGATTTCACCGCGCATATTTCATATACATTTTGAAAGCCTATACTTCTTTAGAGGTGACAGGGAGTGAAACTTAACGCCCGTTTATTTTTGTATCTCGTTACACAGTCTGAAGTAATGTAAATTATTTTGGTTGACTTATTTCGCACCGCGAGCGACCTGACAATTGAATATGACAGATAGTGAAATACACATTTATGCAAAATTGTTTAAGATGAATGAAACAGGAAATACTGGGAAAAAGAAAGTGTATTCTTTAAATTACAAGTCTGATAATTATGAACGAAACATTTCCGCATAACACAAATTTATGGTTTACTTTAACATTACTAAGATTAAATTACGGATATGAACCTTAATTAGCAGCACCATATTCATAATTTAACCCTTTGAGCGCTGGAACCGGATTTTGAAGGCCTTTGCAAACAGTTTGGATCCAGATGAGACGCCACAGAACGTGGCGTCTCATCAGGATCCAAACTGTTTGCTATTCTGATAGTATTCTTTGAAAAAAAATTAAAAGAAAATGCTAATTTTAGAAATTAAGCAGACATCATTTTAGCAGACTACAAATTTCCCAGCATGCAAAGGGTTAAGACGCGGCTGATATGAGAATCACTTGTAACAGAAACCACACACATATCACTGTTAACTGAAATAATCATTCTAACCGATATAATATACACGTATTAATGGTTATATATTTTACACATAATCTTAAATGTATGGTTTTTAATGCCCATGACGAACATAAGTGAGAACTCGCGTTCACATGTAGAATGCGTATCAAATTTCAAAATCTCCAGCAAATGAAACTGATATATTTATGTTTAGTATTTACAAACTGCAAAAAGGGGTCATTTAACCTAGCTGAAGGGATTACCATGATTCCTCTCATGACATTAAGTGCAATCATGAATGTAGATTCATGAATAGCTTTAAAACGAACGTAATTTTCTGTACTGTTTTAAAATAAACTTTGTTTTGTCCTTTTATGTACATCGTAGATTTCTGTACAGTTTCAAATACAAAAAAAACTACGTCTGAACATTATTGAACCACATAATGGTACATTTTGATTGTATGATACTCATGTTTCAGGTCATGATGTGGCAACATTCAGATGATACTCTTTTTGACCTGCCACACGTTTCGAATTGAATGTGGGAGTGATCACCATATATACGTTGCGATAACGATGGTCGTGATAATGACTGCAAAAAATAATTGTGAAGAGACGAAACGGAGATGCGTAGAAATGTTTATACTCCATGTTCTCTTGAATGTTAACAATTACTCAAACAAAAGCAAACAAAACATTCGAGTCACACTCTGAGGAAACCGGGCTTTATGCATATGCGTAAAGTGTCGTCCCGCATTTGCCCGTGCAGTTCGCACAGGTTAATTAGGGACGACCCTTTCCGTCTAGGATGGATTTTCATTTAGAAAAGGCTTCTTTTAAACGAAAGAGTCCTTATAAGCAGAAAAGTATGTCCCAGATTAGCCTGTGTGGACTGCTGAGGCTTATCTGGGACGACACTTTACGTACATGCGTAAAGCCCGGTTTTCCCAGAGCGCAAAACATATCTATCTACTACGCAAGAGATCATAAGTTCTTACCCGTAAGCGGGACTGTTATCACGCTTTCCTTTTTTCTGCTTTTTACTTCCACACAGTAGACTCATTCTGAGAAATCCGCGAAACCTTTCGTCTGTATAGATGAAGAGGATTATATAAATCGCATATATGTACTATCTAAATAACACTACGACAAGTACGTTTTTTTTTTTATAATTCCGTAATATTCTCCAGCTTTTCTTTTCACAAGCAGTTTCGATTTGCACTATGACATGCAGTACCGTACATATCTGCTGTCAATTTTACAATAGCATATAACTTCCCGTCAAGGTATGTTTACATTCGCCTTTGACAAGCCTGAAATTACGCGCATTCGTTCAAAACTTTGAGATAAAGATACCATCTGTTTTATCATGTCATCTTATCCAGATAGACGACCTTTACGTTTTGAAATATAGCACGCAACCTCTCTATCGATATGTGTATCGCAAAAGGTATTTCTATATAAACTACGTTATGTTTACAAATGACCATAAAATATCAAGGTTTATTCAAACGCTTGGGTAAGCGTCGCTAGTCAGCTTTGGTTTAAACGCCCTTAAAGCGGGACTGTACGATTTTGTCAAATATTTATGATTTTTTTTTAAATGTGTTAAAAATTAGTATACATATATTTCAATATAAATTAAAATAAAAGTTAAGAAGAACATGTGTCGAAAAATGCGAAATAAGCCAGATATTTAAATCTGAAAGCTTAAATGACTGGAAGTCAAATAAGCCAGCATATATATAAAACATGTACAATGTGAATCTAAATTTAGTTTTAGTGCAGATTCGTTCATACGACACAAAGACACAATTTTGTTTCCTTACAAATACGAGTAAAAGTGTCGGCATCGGCTTTAACCAGCGCTAACTTGTCTTTGCTGCATTTTATGAAATTCGTCTTCAAAGTATAATTTTTATTGCCTATTTTGAGTCATCGTAACATAATTTAATCAATATATTAAAATTTAACACATGTAAAAATCGTACAGTCCCGCTTTAAAGTTTTAAAACTCTTTAACGCGTTTTATCGTTTTAACGATGACATTTTATGGAAGTAATCTTCCTTATTCAAACACGAGTCTTGCCTTATTAATGTGGGGATTGATTAAAAAGGTCCTTTGTGTTGGACCGATGACCGGCGTTTATATTGATCGACAAAGTGTTATGTAAATAGTATAAGCGATACCTTTCCATAAATAGACATGACAGGTAATTCAGTTTTACCTTGCTTGAAATCCTCTCAAGAGTTGTTCACCTTAGTTTGTGTTGTTTTGACCGAATATGAAATCTTTTTCACTAAGAATAAAAAGGGCCTGTTTGTGCTAATACAATAATTGCTGGCAAGGGGTTCAACTGTACCATGATAGTAAAATTTCATGGCCATAGTAAATCGCTTGCAAATTCGCGGGCAAGCACATGGATGAAACTTGGTCAATTTACAATATCGTGTTGTCGCTATGTTTGCGTTTAATTGTTGGGTTGTTTTTTTATAACTTTCATGTAAATCGCAAATATATATATGGAAAAAGCGTGCAACATTTCGGTTTGAGTGTGATACCACAATTATGAAATTTTTGAAAATACTAGACATTCTGCCATGTCTTTTTATTTTATGTTGTGTGTGGGCGATTGCTATTTAGTTTTCCTTTTGCGGACAACTTATACTTAATACCGCGTTTCAGAGCCGTTTTCTTGATCGAACACGATTAACCAAATCAACGTGATTTATGAACGTTCGAAAAACCCGAAGTACCATTTTAGATGCGTTTTTTCACATTATACAATTGTTGTTTTGAAAAGAAATATTCAGAACATTTGACTATAGAAAATCGTTTTTAACGTCACAATTGATATGCGCATTAAAGCCCCATTAACACTCAAAATCAACGAATATTTCGTAAAATATTTCGTTAAATAAAGTTAACCCATAAAAAATCAGTGTTCCATATAGCAGTAGCCAAAATTTCAACGCCAGATGTGGTCTGGCAACATAGATTTAACGAGATACAAAATGCTCGTTTTTATTTTTTGTGGCACAATATATTCCATTTCACTACCCCTCCTCCACAAACAAAGAGCATTTTGTATCTTGTATAAAAACCAACAATAAAAATAAAAACAAAATGAAATTAAAATGATCGCTGTGGGATGTCGAAAAAAGTAGTTGGTCGGTTACGCTTACGGTTACTAAGCTTATGGGAATGTTAGCTGTTGTTTCGACAGTTGCTTTATATCCCTGAGACTAACACAATAGAGGCGTGCACTCATCGTTTTATCCTTGTATAAGAAACACTGTACTCATTTACCACATCTACGTTTCACAGCTGCTACGTTTCATATATGGAACGTAGACGAAAATGAAAATATCCATTTAGAGTATTGATTTATTATTCTACAAATACATTTTGTCATCGAAAAATGTCTCAATGGGGTTGGGTCATTAATGTTTTTAAAATGTGGTATTTTATTTGTATACATATGCATGACACTAGTAAAATCATTTTGTATGTACTACAATGAAACATAAAGATTGAAGAGTCGAATAGAAATTTACCCTATAAGTGAGTAACCAAAATAAAACTAATCTAAACAAAAACAACATTCACGCAGTTCAGATAATTGTTATTAACTGAAACATACGTATATTTTCTATAATGAATGCATACCATTGAAAGTACTCCTAAGGAAAGGAATGCACCAAACAAATGTAACGTATTGGTAGACCCTAAAATAATAACATAAAACTAAATCAAATTAATGGACTTCATGCATGACAAATTCCATTGCTTTTGCAACAGTCTTACAGAAAACGTACGTATGAATTCGATCATACATATTTTTTAAGAAAACAAATTCATAATATAATGCATAGTAATACGATTAATCCATTCAAAATTATCATATTACGGCCCGGCACTAGATTATATCGTCCAAATATTGATCTCCATGGAAACTCCACGAAGACTTAGACCCCAACATATCGAAACATATCATAGTCACGTGGTTTGAAAAGAACGGCAGTGTTTTCATCTGACCTTTACTCGTAAGAAGTATATTCTCTGGGCGGCGATTGAAGGTAAAAGCTATCCTACGTTATGGAAGAAGTTTTCATACTGAAGCGCGAAATGTGAGGAAAGTTATATTTACTTAACCCTCAGTAAGCATGTCTTATCACAAACTTTATACGATATTCTTATAATATTCATGGTTGTAGTTAAACTATTTCCGTATTAAATTAATAGAACACATCCAAATCGTTGTTATAAATAAATTCTTACCAGTACTTAAGTTTCGGCATAAAAAGGCATCAACGTCAAATAATTTTCAGAAATTTCAAGTTAATTATGATTGTTTCACTTTGAAAAAATTGCAGACGACCACTTTGCGTGTGAAATGATCAGGTTATCATTCAGTGGTATTTTCAACCCATTCACCGCGAAAAAGGAAATAAATGTTAAGGTTGCAAAATATCCTACAAACTGTTTTTTTTCTTCTAAATGTCGTCGGAAAATATCAACGTCCTACAATACTATCTTAAAATACGTGGTTTGTTAGGATTCTGTTCTTTTTCGTTACGATTATATGGAAGAAACTGGTATTTAAATTGTAAAACTTAAGTGTAGTCAAACGGATATTACCTGTCTGACGAAATGCACTCAATCGTTATTTGATTTAGTTTTTCTCCAAAAGTCTGTCTACTTTAACGTTTAAAGAAAAAAGAAATTTGGGAACAAATGGGAATACAAACCTATTAAAGCGAAACCAAACCAATTTAAAGCATACTATTAACAAGTAATTGTATATGTAGTACAGGTTCTTGTATTATCGCCCTTTATTTTCATTTTCCGTTTACTTAACATGGACACTGTGACCTCTCTTCAGCGCGCCTTAAGTCACGAAGTCTGATGCAATACTATTTCTCATCAATCATCAAACGTTCCTCTGCAGGTTTTTCATTGGTTGCTCAGTAGAACAGTATTCTTTTTTCACTCTGGATCAGCAGACGATTTATTGCATTAATCAGCCTATCTTGCGGAGCATTCCGGATATAGCCGATGTATCACGATTGATTCTTTTCTGTTAAAATTGACTGACCCTGCTACATATGCCAAGTTTGGTTATTATATGATCATGAACTATAATGATTGACTGTGGTGTTCCGTTGCACAAGACTGCGTGAAACGGACACATGGTTCACACGAACATAATTTGATTGCAATACTGGTACGGTATATTTCAGCAGAACTTTTCCATTGCTGCCGACTGTTATTTTGGAACTACACAACAACATAACTATGGTAAGACAGGTTTTTTAGATGACATATTTTATGTTTTGCATATTTATGTTACATTCGTAAGTCATATAAAATCTATTTTAGAAAACATCAAATGTTAATCAGTTTTACAGAACAAAAAACATTATCGAATTAATAAATGTTGGTCGCGAGACATAACACTTTTTGGGTAAAAAAACGATACAATTAAAACATCNTTATTTGTCATGTAAATCGTATATATATATATATATATATGGAAAAAGCGTGCAACATTTCGGTTTGAGTGTGATACCACAATTATGAAAATTATTTAAATTGTGCCGTTCGCTGTTCTCACTAGACATTCTGCCATGTCATTTTATTTTATGTTGTGTGTGAGCAATTGCTATTTAGTTGTCCTTTTGCGGACAACTTACACTGAATACCGCGTTTCAGAGCCGTTTTCTTAATCTAAAATGATTCACCAAATCAACGTGATTTATCAACATTCGCAAAATACGAAGTACCGTTTAAAGTTGCGTTTTATTTCACATTATACAATTGTTGAATTGAAATGAAATGTTCAGAACACTTTACATGATTGAGTGAAGCCTATTAAGACGATAGAAAATCGTCTTCAACGTCACAATTATTATGCGCATTAAAGCCGTATTAACACTCAAAATCAACGAATACTTCGTAAAATATTCGTCAAATAAAGTTTACCCATAGAAAATTAGTGTTCCTTATAGCAATAGCCAAAGTTTCAACGCCAGATGTGGTCTACATTAACATGCGTTGAATATATTTCCCACAAAAAAGAGCATTTTTTATCTTATTAAATCTATGTTACCAGACCACATCTAGCGTTGAAGTGTTTGCTATTGTTATAAGGAACACTGATTCTGTACAGGTTAACTTTATTTTACGAAATATTTTTCGAAATATTCGTTGATTTTGAGTGTTAATGGGGCTTTAAGCGCATAACTATTTTCGTCATCGAAGACTATCATAAACAAACCCGGATCATTCGGCCCAATGTATCAACTTGGGATTTCCCGTTTGAAGTTTCGCCATGCTCATGTTTGATGCACGTGTAGGTGTTAAATGAAATTCGTCTTATAATTTATCTTTTAATTAAAATTTAACAAAATAGGTCGCGAAGCAAGTCGATATTTTTTTTTTTAAATCTTGTCTTAACTTATTGTGTTGTTCATGCATATTCATTGAACGATTCTGTTAAATAGGCATCGCATCAGTAAATTTTTATTACCTACTGAAGTATTTATTCGGTCGAAATTATGAAAAAGAATCACCATAAAAACCAACAATACAAATAAAAACAAAATGAAATTAAACATGTTACAGTAAATAGGGCAAAGACGGTCTCAAGTTGATCGCTGTGGGATGTCGAACAAGTAGCGTGTTGGTTACACTCTACTAAACTTATTGGAATGTTAGCTGTTGTTTCGACAGGTGCTTTATATCCCTGGAACTAACACAAAACTCGATCGCTCATAGTCCGATCCTGGTATGAGAAACTCCTTTCTCATTTATCGCATCGACGTTTAACAGCTGCTATGTTACAGAAAGGGAAAGTGACAAACATGAAACTCTAATTTTAGAGTATCGATTAATTTGTCTTGAAAGACATTCTGTCATCGAAAAATGCCTCTAGGGATTGGATTTTTAATTTATTGAGAATGTGAAATTCAAATTGTATAAATACACATTCGCAGATTACATGCAATTATGCCAATCTGTGTGATTTGGTTTAATCATCATCATCATCATCATCATCATCATCATCATCATCATCATCATCATCATCATCATCATCATCATCAGCAGCAGCAGCAACAGCATCATCATCATCATCAGCAGCAGCAGCAACAGCATCATCATCATCATCATCACCATCATCATCATCATCATCATCAGCAGCAGCAGCAGCAGCAGCAGCAGCATCTACAACAATAAAATTAATAATCATCATCAGCAGCAGCAGCATCATCATCATCATCAGCAGCAACATCATCATAATCATCATTATCTGCAGCAGCAGCAGCTACAACAATAAAATTAATAATCATCATTATCAACAACAACATTATCATCGTCATCTTACATCATTGTCGTCTTTATCATATCATCATCATCGTCATAATTATCATCACTATAATTATCATGATTTACCTCCTCTTCATAAGTAGATATAGAGAATACTAGGTCGTTGCCGAATAGAGCGAAGTTTATTTTGCGNCAGCAGCAACAGCAGCAGCACCATCATCATCATCATCCTCATCATCCTCCTCCTCATCATCATCATCATCATCAGCAGCAGCAGCAGCAGTAGCATCATCATCAGCAGCAACAGCAGCATCAGCAGCAGCAGCATCAGCAGCAGCATCAGCATCATCATCAGCATCAGCATCATCATCATCATCATCATCATCATCATCAGCATCAGCATCTTCATCATCATCATCAGCAGCAGCAGCATCAGCATCAGCATCAACATCATCATCATCATCATCATCATCATCATCATCATCATCATCATCATCATCATCATCATCATCATCATCGTTAGTGTATGTTGTTTTATTAAGTTTAAAGAGTCGTACTGCACCACTTGCGCTGGAGAAAGCGGCAGCAAAGCACACAGCAACAGAAACTGAAAAAAAACGATAATCGTCCTGATTTGTACGGAGATGGTTATGGCTTGTCAGTATTTGGGAAATGATTCAATATTTATTAAATATCTTTGTTAAACATATTTTCATTACAGCAAACATGTGTGCACAGTAAATCCATGAATCCATGACCAAATCAGAGTATGGACGAAAGACAGCCTGATTGAATAAAAAACACAACGATTCTAAGTCTTTGGTCACTTCGCCTTTCGGTTAACATCAACTACTTCTGTCACGAGTAAAATCCTTCAGGATCTGAAATATGGGATACCAAAGGGGTGGATACTTTAACTTCTGCTGCAGCAATTTGCTGCTCGAGCAGCATTTTTTTCTGTTTCTGCTGCAGCAGAAGTTTAACTTTCGACCCCTTTGGTATCCCATACTGGAATGCATCACATAGCAAAATCAAATTCGACACACTATTAGATTATCCAAAAGTTTTAGTGTGACCATATTAAATT
>VMBQ01001447.1:1653-147193 GCA_007657795.1 Dreissena rostriformis
GGGTCTTTCAGAAGGAAAAAACCCCTGTATAATGAACACATGATTTCTGATACTAAAAATCCAGGACTTTTTCAATTAAAGACACACTTGATTGACAAATGATGTTGATATATGTTGGCTTAACTCTGTTGATCATACTTATTCTGTTATATTAATAATTAAAGCAACAATGTGAAAATTCAATTGATTGATAAAAAATATCCAAATTAAATAAAAAAAATCACAGAATTACCTATCTAATGGTCTTTTAATCATTGTATAAATACTGAATAAATAATTTAATAAATTAGATTTGAAGCATCTTCATTCATAAAACAAACTCATCCTGCGCAACTCAATTGACAATTATTTTGTTAACTTAATTAAGCCAGTGACATTATTGTCATTGTCAAAACCAAAGTGCATTTTCTTTTTGTACAGTATTTTATTTGTTCCGCAGCTTGTTTACACTTACTTTTGGTGTGGAAGGAGTTTTTGCATTGGATTGATACCAAGGAACCAGGAAAAAGCACTCGCACCGCTGGTCGAGTATTTACAAAACTAACATTGCTTGACCTTCAGCTTAGTAAAAAAAATCTCGCAGACAAAGGGATTTTTCAAGGCTTGTATCCTTCATTATTAATATATTTATGAATTTAAAATCATATGTTCTATAATGCATTGAAACATATTATCAGTGGTCACTCTTTTATTAATATTTTTGTCAAGGAACTAACTTTCTGTTTTTGTATCTTCATAGGTAGATGTTTGTGTTCTCATGTAGTCAGGACTTTTTTCCTTCTTAGAAAATGGTGTTTTTTTTTAAATTTTGAGTAGTTTCCACTCAAATTTTCACAATTCTGAGAAGTTTGCGACTCAAATTTTCACAATTAAAAATTTTTTGCAACTCAATTTTTCACAATTTAAAAAAGTTTGCGACTCACTTTTTCACAAACTGAGGGGCGAATAGCCACTTAACATTTTAGGCAGGAAAAGAAGCCCAGGTAGTTGCACATTAATCTTAATCTACATAATAATTTAATATGCATGGAAGTAGTTAGATTGTAAATTCAAACATGCATCACATTATGCATGTTACATTAATTTATTGTAAAAGCTTAATTAAGATTACTCAACATTATATAAATTTAACTTGCATATAAACCTATAAACCTTATAAACTATACACTCTAATAAATGTGTATGCATGGTAGTGCTTTTATATTAATATAAGTACATCATATAATGCATGTAACATAAATCTATTGTAACCGCTTTAATTAAGATGAATCAATATTATTGGACAAGCCAATAAATGCATGTGACTTCATGTTATTCTGAGTGACTGACTTTTTTTTTAAATATGAACATTGTTAAAATACATATAAATCTGGTTATTGTGAATTTTCATTTGATGCCTGGACAGTCAGTGTCACCTCTTACTGACTAGCTTATGCACTTAAATACCTTCAAAGCCAATGGTTACATAGAATCTGTTTAAGTAAACATAAATACTGTCTGGAAGTTACTAAAATTGGTGAATATAAAATAATCAGGTTATTTTCATATTAATGCATATTTAAGTTAGCTTTTCCTTCTATTTATAAAAACTGTTTCATTTTCGCTCCCTTATGAAGCTTTTCTAAAGCTAAATATAAATGTTAAATATAAAATCTAATATCAATGTCTGATTCTTTATCCTTGCTTTAATTGTATTACATTTTCAGATGTTGATTAGCTACACAAATATCAGAAAAAGTAATATCCTTGTCAATTTTAGGCTTTGCCTATTCATTGATATAATTAAATTTATGCCACAAAATTAAAACTCTTTACCTTTTGTTCTTATTCAACTCTCTTATTGCACAGCTTAGAACAACATTCATGTTACCGCCTCTGTCATTGTTATTGAAGATGTGTACATTTATCTTACAAAAATAGTAGTTTTCAGTTCTGTGTTAGCATTAGACCAAATGAAACTCCTTATCATACTTTTTAATTTAGTGAAATGCTTATTAAAATTATTTCTTCATGGTTTATCGGAATAAATATCTTTATGCAATACAATTTAAACTGTTAAATGGTTGTGCATGTGTTTAAACACTGCAGTTTCTTTTTCTTTTCTACAAATCTTAAAATTACATGCATGAAACCAGCGTTATCACTTTTATTAATGATATGTACTTCTATAACATGTATCAAACTAAGCAGTAGCTGTCATTTAGGTATAAGTGTTATAATAAACTATTTAGTATACTGTTTTAAGTTTATCATAGACCTAGTTTGTTCTATTAAGCGCACTCTTTTGAAACAGTTATCTTTAGAATTCACGAATCTTCATTCGCAATTATCTTAAATTGCCACTCTCGTATTTTTTAATTTTGACCATATAAATTTCCTTAAGGAAATTACATATACATGATTGAATAAATTATTACAATTGTATTATCCTTCAAAAATATGTGTCTTTAAAGTGGTATACATGGCCACTAGATCTAATCCATTGCAACAAGCGAGACTTCATTTTTTTCTGATGTCTTCAAATATCTTTGCAAGTTTTGGATCCATGTCAATAAACCAAGCCAAAGTCTAATCACTTATTGATATTGTTAAAATTGCCACTACCGTTTCCTTTTCTTTCCACATGCACCAGACTTATGGAAGCTTGACATTTTCTTTTAATATGATTTAAAGCGACTTGTTCACAGATTTACTTATTTTTTAAAAATATCATTAAATTAATTTACCAAACAAACTGTAATATTTTGAAAAAGTTTTAATTAATAATACCAATATGAAAAAAGTACCTACCCTAGGTTTCAAACCTGGGACCTCTAGAAGCGAGAGGTTCCTCACTACCACTGCACCACGCAGACTTTTGAATGACTACTTCATAGTTATAAACCTAAATTGCTTATACATGTTTTTACTAAATTATGGATAAAAAACATTTCAAACACTTGATAGGATTTATGATTTAAATTGATGATTATCAATTTGTGATCATATTTATATTTTAAACATTTTTCTAAGTGAGGATTTTTCTTTTTCTTATTTGAATATTATGCATACATTGTTTTGAATCTATGACATTTATTTTTATATTGTCATTTTTCCAAACAGTGAACAAGTCCCTTTTAACTATGTAAATGCCAGCACAAGATTGATTACGAGTAGGTATAAAAAAGAACGACATTCTGTTCCAGTGTGTGATTTTGAACAATAAGGCATTATTTCAGATAGAGAACTACATTTCACAATAAGTAATCAAACCTTTATTGAAATACTTCTTATGCAAATGAGGGGGAAATCTAAATTGTAATGTGTATATCAAAAGAAAATAAACACTTTGAAAGAACAAGAAAGTGAGTTATATGGGGAATAAATTATAAGGCTATTAAACAGGTTTGAAAACAAAATAGATTTTAGATGTTGAAAATCAATCCCCCTATTTCTTTTGTTAAGAAAACACAATATTCAACACGCGATTACAAGATGACTATGGGTTAGTTTTCATGTTACGAAATGCCAAGGTACCTAATGTTGTACGATTATATTATTCAGTCAGACACATATGTTATCGTTGTTTTGTTTTTTTGCACAAACGGTCGATTTAAGTAATTGCCACAAATCTCCAATAGACACCAATACAAAATTAGACTCCATGCTATCAGAATACGATTCCGATATATTGGATGTCGTTTAAATAATTCAATAGTTAATGTTTTCGCTTGAATAAGGACACTGAGATTGTGTCCGTTTCTAGTCGATACAGAGAAAGTGCAAACTTTATTTAAATGGGTGATACAAAAAAGGCGTACATAAATGTGTTTTTATGTTTGTCAATTGTTATGTTTGGGATTCATAACAGTTGTAGACCATCAAAAACGCCTAAGCCAGATCAAGAGACTGTTGTAAATGTGCGACTGCTCAAGTTGTAATCACTTGTCTTTTAGAGCCTTTTAAAGAGATTACAATTTTTGAAAAAATATGATTTTTCAAGAAAATTGTCATATATTCAAAAAGTTTAAATAACGCTATAGAATAAGAAAATGCTAAAACAATTATGTTCGTTTCTGGATAATCATCAATCGAAATCGGCAAAATAAAGCGTTTGTCACGCTTTTCATCGATACTTTAACAAATACGTGTATTCCCGACATAAAGTTTAAATTACCCTCCAAGATTCGAAAGCCTATTTGGTGTAGTGATACAGTGTAAGCTTTTGCTAACATTGATTCAGAGTTCGAGCCTCAAGACAGGCACGTTTATTTGTTTTATCTCTGTCCTTGTTATTATAATTATTGATAACTATTCTAAATATCTTTCGCAGTTGATTTATCAGAATACCAATACAAAAGTTGGTGAGACGTATACATGCAATGGAAAAACGATTATACATTTGTTTAAACTCTTTTAAAATATGTCTGTCCGTCTTATTTTGTCTCAAAACATCTTAAACGATGCCTTTTACAACGTCACTAGTTTAACGCCATACCATTCTAAAATGTTATTGGAACGGGAAGTGCATGTTAAAGCACATTTACACAAATTTAGTTTGAAGTTTAGGAATTTCACTTGCAAAGGAATCTATAAACATACGGATGTGTTTGTTACGTGATAAATTGAACCGGTCTCGTGTAGGTTGTGTACATGCGCTAGCAGTCACCATTTCGTCCTTTATTACACTATTAAGCCCTGCCATACCGTTGACTTTCTTAAATATCATGCCCTCATGGATCTTACTCCTAAATATCGAACTATCCATTGCGATCGAAAGGGCAGATACATAGTTTTGGATAATGACTTTGTCTTTTTTTAATATTGCATTATTAACAATAGAGCAGTATGTATCAGGATGAAAATATATCGGACTACTAACAAGCTACCTTTTGTTCGTATACATGTAGTCTGTATAATACATCATATAAATGCATCGTTTTGAAGGTCCATCAATAAGGTGTATTTAATAGAATGGCACTCTCATATTTAACGTCCTTATAAGATATCATATATATATATATATATATTCATTTAGTTCAACTGATGTTCAACAAGATTTGTCAGTAGTCAAATAATCAGTCTATTTTCAAAGTGTAAAATAACTATGATTTGATTGCGTACATGTAGTATTAATTTATATTTATTAATAAACATATAAGATCATTAACAAACAAATATATAACACATGAGACATAGAATATATCACAGATTTCAAAGAATTAAGACTAGGCGGATTTAAAATACCAATTTAAGAGCATCAAATAAAACGTTGTTGCTGTATGCATACTTTTAACAATACGGAAGTTTTATAACTTAAGTAGGTTCATATGAGCATGAATGCAAAGGACCTATGGATAACCCATTAAGCTGAAAGCTTATTTCCAATGGGGTCCATAAAACACACCCTGAAAAAGCAAAGTGATTCAAAGATACATAATCATATGAACAAACAACATCAACAATTAACAATTAAGATTTTGGTACAAAACAGGATTATTAACTGTATGCGTTCATCTTAATATGCATAATATCACAATTTAACATGGTTATCACAGATGATTGTTGCAACATAGTATTAATAAGAAAAAAAAGCCACATTTAATTCTTGATACTTGTCGTTCAAGAAGTGCTTTTTCAGTAATTGTTTGAACCTTGCAATATTTTTTACACCTTTAATATTGTCAGGGAGAAAGTTCCAGTCTCTTGGTCCAGTATATAAGAAAGTCTGTTTACAAGAAGTAGTATTGACACTTGGTTAAATAAAATTACATTGCTTGGTTGCTCTAGAGGTATTAACAAAGTTTTCCCTAAGATATGAAGGACATGTCTTATAATAGACTTTATGAATGTTATTTAGCCTTAGCTGGTTTACTCTTTTGCTAACATTTAACATATTCAGTTGTGCATAGTCCTGCCAAGTAATGGACTCTCTTGGAGAGTAACATTTAAGATCATTAGCACATACACAAATCTGATTATCTTGGACAATTTGGAGTTTAGATTTTAGACCTTTATTCAGACCTCCGTACCAGGATGAACAATACTAATCGAAGTGACACTGTAAAAGTGCAGATGATAACATTTTACGTGTGTAAAAATCAAGACAACTATTATGTCTATACAAAATTTAAGTTTACCATTGACCTTAGAGATAATATTTTGTACAATTCACCTGATAACAAACAATCCACTGGTAGTCCTAAGTACTTAACTTGTTTAGTACTATTTGTCTTATGACCATTGCAAGTGACTTTTGTAGACCTTTGCTTACTTTAATTTCGTTTTGGGCCGGACAGAATATATTCAGTTTTCCCCAAGTGCGTGGATAATTTATCATCTACCAGCCAGTCCGAGCAATTTTCTTAAACATTACCAAGTTTGGCAGATATAAAATCAGGGTCCTTATGGCTAAAATAAAGCAATGTATGCCTGCTCATATATGAAACCCACAAGGATTTCAGGAGTGAAAGTCTGATATTCTTTTACTTATAGAAAGTGAACAATTACCTATATAATGTAGAGCATTCGTACAAAACCAAAAACCACATCATAAATGTGGTAAGCGCACTGGACTGGTCGACGAAAAGCATTAAACCGTATACCTTTTAAAGATATACCGGACCTTGCTTTGTCCAGAATAAATTGAATACACACAGTTGAAAATAAGCATTAACCTAACATAATTGCAATTTATATTGCAATATCAATACAAAATATTGTGTTAATACAATCCAATTAAAAAAAATTGTGGCACTAATTTATGGTCAGCAGAGCAACACAGTTGCATGTTGTTGTTTTTGTTGTTTTTAAACATGAAGTTCAATTGAATTATCATCTATTGCCGAGATAAGACCGTTATCATATGGTAGATCACCCAGACTAATTTTCTTTCAATGCGTATTATTTTCTTTATTGGTATTATTATTGTTGCACATACATACCTAACACATTAGTGATCTTTCTATGATTACATTCCCATTAAAACGACAATATGAAATGGTTGACAAACGTTTTGTTTTGATAAAACAAATATTATCATTTTGTTAATAGAACTAAACTGCTGGATTCGTCATTTGTTGAAATGCAAGTTTTACATGCACTAATATTTCTCATCTCTCTTTTACCGAAATATTTAAATAACCCACTTTGACCGGCCTTTTAACAAACTCTTGGAAAATAGGTTACAATTTATGTCATGGATCTGGTTCTGCAATGTGTTGTCGGCTTAGATATTTGTCCTCACTAACACTTTAAAAACTATGACATAGTAAAGTGTCTTTGTTAATGATGTCCAACCGCAACATTGCTGGCATCATATCGATTGAGGGAGGTGAATGCGTCCCGTAAGAACCGTAGTTAAAGAAGTATTTATTTATTTATTCAAACAGCCGCTATGTCATGGCTTCTAATGAGCCTTCAGGGGTGGCGAAATCTCAAAAAACTATACTTGTCCACGGACAACCAGTTAGGAATTTTAGCTTGTCCGTTGCTGAACTACACTTGTCCGTTAATGTTTATATAAATTATAAACGCATTTATTGATTAATGTAAAATAATGTGGAATAAATCAAAATGAGTATAATTTGCTTGTTTTAGATTTAGTTGTATTTCCATGGTACTTTCATTATAGCAGTATATAATAAACATTATAAAGACTTTCTCAAACTTTTAATCTTGCAAAGCTAGTGTTATTAAAACATGTGTTACACATAAGTATATCGTAATCTTAACAAATTAAACTAGTTCAATATTTAGTTATAGTTAATTTTCCTGTTAATCAGTACACAGTAAATGATCTGTTTCAATATAAAACTACCTTAAAGAGCGTAACGTCAAAGATACAGCATTCTCTTCGCTACAAAGTTTTCCTTCGACAGTGTATACACCCACGCTAATTTTCGCGCGCTTTTTACCAGGAAAATACATGAGCAATATATGTTGCTAGCGTAAGCGTCGGGTAAAATCATTACACTTACGCTTTACATGCGTATGGCGTGACGCTGTACATTGCCGCATAGTTTTCGCACGCTTTTTGTCGGGGAAAAGGAAATACATGTGGACTTTTTATTTAAAGCTAGAAAGTGTGTTTTGGATAACAAAATTTGTATTCTCATTTGGAAATTCAACAAAACATTTATACTATATTAATAATGGATTCAATATTAAATTTCAATATTAACTTTTTTTAAACGCTTTACGTGTCGAAACAATGTTTTGATAATGCTCGAAAAACACACTTTCCAGGAGGATTACACCCGGTTGCTATCATCAGTTTCGTAAGTTACTGGCCATGATTTTATCGTAGGGCCCGATTAGTGTGGTAGGTATAACAACGCCATAAAACTGCAATAAACCACATACATTATCGATTGATATTGACACGGGGTGTCAAAATGCGGCTTGCTTCCGGTCTCTTATAGTATAAGGGAGATCACTGCGCAGGAGAGTGTCCGTATTTTAGCTTGATTGCTCCGCAAATAGCACTGACAATGTAATCGCGTGTCAACATCCGGTTTAGAAAAACTAAATTTCGGCTTTAATACAATGTATTGTTTTGTATTACTCGACCCGACTTGTTGTCCACGGACAACTTAATTGAAAAAATCAGTTGCCCAGACAAGCAAATGTACGACTCGGGCAACTCGGACATTTGATTTCGCCACCCCTGAATGCCTGTAAATTAGGAATGTTCTAATCAATTTTAGCATATGCAGAACAACACTGTATTCCGATATAAGTGTAGAACATGCAAATCTATTTCCACCTCGACTTTAACATTGCTTATTTTATATTGAATTTTATGTTAAAAACGCTCTTCGTTAATCACTTTGTTAATATTGCTTCTTTCCTGAACCTTAATAAATGGTAATTCAATATAGAATTATGGTGCACATGTGTTTAAGTTGTATGATATATTCTACAAGTGAAGGACCACTTTCATTACTTACGAAATTGTATCCGTGTATCAAATATGAATGTTTATTCATTGGTTACATAATTGTGAAATATGCCTCTATTTTAAACCACATTCACGGCTCTTTTTGTCAGACAAAGTCGATGTCATGTGAATCCTATGTTTCAAAGTGACAAGCACTAATTACAAGAGAACATCCGCTTCCTGTGTCATTAAAAACGCTACGGTAATTTACGAATACTATATACCAGAAAAGAGAGACTCCACTTTTACGCAGATTAGATGTCTGGTGGTGTTGAAATTGTTATAAAAAGCTGTAATCTCTGTCGTGTACAATTCTCTAACCTACAATCACCGAACGGAAGCGTCTGTGTTTCCATGGTAACAGAAGTGCGTTTAATCCATGATGTAAACATTAAGTATAGCCTTTAAGGCAATCTGCGGGAAGAAAACAATTAAGAACGCTTTAGCTGTAAAGAAACTAGATAAGAAAATAACAAATATTTCTCATTTTAGAAACTATTTCGTTTGTTTGGTTTCTCTTTTCGAAACTCATATTTCAACGCATCGTGTATATTTTATGATGCAAATGTGTTTAATGTATGTTAAGCTTAAGTTAAGGAAAGCTTAACAATATATGCTAATCGTGAGTTCGATAATTTCTGCCCCGAGTGATAGATGGTTCATAATTAAAACGATAAGGATCGTTTCAATCTGAGACCATTTCGTGATAAAATCGCATTTAATAAATAAGCTTATTAGCAATATATTGTAGTGGTCACCAATGTTAATTGTAATAAACGAAGATTCAATGCTCTTCGTAGACTTAGAAATAAAGAATATTCTTAGGCACCAATAAAACAACAACAAACCTCAGCTGTTCCAAGCAAAACGAAATCTAAGCATACCGTGATATCTTCAATGTTTACAAATGGCCACATGCCAACCATTCTGAGACAGCACAAATCACTAGATTCGGCAGAAACAAAAACAGTAAAAAGCAACTAAAAGTGGAATGAATACAAATGAAAACAGTACCAAGAACAAAAACATGTGTGAATATTCCGGATAAGTTTTCTTTAAATATCAAAAGACGGATGTAAAGGTTTTTAACATACGTTGTAAAAATGAAAATCTGCATTGACAGCGTTTTAATTTATATAGTAATCTTTATTCCTACCTATGTTTGCAGAGTAGTTCAGTTATTGATTCAGAATAAAAACAAGTCAACAACACAACACATTGACCGAGCAACATTATCAGTACAGTCATGCTAAACTTAACCCATTTATGCCTAGTGGACTCTCCCATCCTTCTAAATTGGATCAATTTATTTCCAAAATAAGGGATGTCTAGTATATTTATTTCTATATTAAGAATATTTCTTACAGAAATTCCTTTAAGCAAACAGCGCAGACTCTGATGAGACGCCGCATCATGCGGCGTCTCATCTGGGTCTACGCTGTTTGCCAAGGCCTTTTTTCTAGACGCTAGGCATAAATGGGTTAAGGGTGGAGAAATTGAATACCATACACTTACCAACAACGCACAGCCATTAAATCATACTGACTTATTCACAACGTGTCTGCTTTATCTCAAGTTCGGTATGGTATGTTTTAAATGCAAATAATAGAACAAAATACTGTGCAGAAACTGTTTCAGATCAATCCGAAAACCGTTGCAACGACAGCGCTGACATAAATGTACTCTCGAGTTACGTTTGATTTCAATAATATTTATGAGTAATTATTCCCTAGTGTCGAGGTTCATTTGCGACTATTAGCAAAGGCACTTACCAATAATCGAGTATGGGAAGTTACAGCGCTTCTTCGCATCGTGTCATTATAAATGAAATATAGGCTGGATCTTTCCTTCAGAAAAATACAATAATAAGCATCGTTCCAGCTTTAAGTGCCCTTGATAATTCAAACACTTACGTTACATATGCCAGCCACCTTAACAATCTTGTTTACTAAGCGATACTATGTTGTATATATAATTGATGAGTGTTTTTGACAATAAAAAACAACAGAGAGACAAATAACGGTTTAGATACTCTAAATCCAAACAGTAATGTCCCGTATTGGTTCACACACTAAATCAAGTGCACGTGTTCTGGGCTTTACAACAGAAACCAAAAGAGGACATAAAGTGTGATAGATATCGTCAAAAATACTTTTTACAAGTAACAAAAACATTGAAAAGATGTTTCAATAATATATGGGCACCCTTATTTACCCATGTTTAATACAGGTTCCAACAAGAAGAAATACACAACTAACATAGTTGTCTTTAAAATAAATACAACGTCAATGATATTTTAATAAACATCGCGAAGGGATTCGTCTGGCATTATAAGTTTGACGAAGTTTTAAAGTAAAATTGAAACATATTGTAATTTACGTGTGTTACATAAAAATGAATTGAATTTTGATGTGTCAGATCTGCTATGTTATTTCAAAGGGGTAATGAATTATAAATTGTATCTTAACACCAATATTTTAATCTAAAAAAAGTTGTAATTAAACTTAATGTTGGCTGTTTATGTAAGAAAGTTGCGATAACCTGTTTTATCGCACTGTTACAAAATACTTGATTCAGAGACGCATACTTTAAATAAAGTAATAAAGTCCACACAGGCTAATCAGGAAAGAAAATTTCCGCTTTGATGGACTTTTTCGTTTAAATGATGTCTCTTCTTAGCGGACTGCACAGGTTAATCTGGGATGACACTTTAGGCACATGCATTTTGTCCAGTTTTCTCAGAACGCGACACAGATGATCATCATGATCACGCAGATCACAAAAGAAGTATTGGCAACAACACACATACCAATAGGAAAACAAGAACAAATATTGTATTGTTAGTTAAGATCGCTTTTTTCTTGAAGATGGCAATGCATATATGGAGAGATGTTTATTTGTCATTAGCATTTTTTGAACTAGTTCATGCATCCAAACTCATGATTGTTTTTCACTTTTCATTTTGATTGGTTTGATGTTTGATGCCTATGCAATATTAAAACATGTATGTAGTTCTACATATTACATCTCAGAAGCAGCTCTTTGTTTTTGTCATGACAATCAATGCATATTTAAGATAACACAAACTTTCTGGACTTGTGAGTGTTGTCAAACCCGTAAAAATGTTGTTTTTATAAAGGATGGATTCATGTTATAGAAGTTAAAATTTTATCTGACAACATTTGATAAATTCTTCAAAATGCTACTTTCTTAGCTTACTTTTACTAAAATAAAGGAATGTGTAGTCATTTTGGCCAATAATAGAAAGATATAGTTAACTACAGGACTCTTTAGAAAAATCAAGGGGAGTGTCCTCCCTGCTAATGTGTTGTATATGATAATGTCATTATGTTCGGTGAATATTTATCCAATGCGATATCCATGTAATACTGTCCAATAAATACGTAAGATACATTTATCAAAATGTGTGTTGTGTTGTTAAACACCAAGTTTAGCTTATGCAACACATAGAAATTTGTCACTTCACGCATTTGTGATGTCTTATAATACCAAAAGTCCGAAAGCAAGGAAATGTCTGACTCCTTAAATGACATAAACATTATTTAAATGTTGTTGTTTAACAGTTATTGGTTGTTGAAAAATGTCCACAGCGCTTGTCGACACCGTCACGTAATAGCCCCGTCACACCGGACTGGCGTCCTTACGGCGACCTTAGACTGTGTTTCTGGAAATTTCTGATTGTCGTAGTAAGGACGCCAATGACTTTTTCTGTAAAAATGCTGTTTTTCGCCTTCCCGTCACACCAGCGTCCTGGTTTATGGCGTTCTGTGCGTCCTCACTTAATACGTCCCTCGCGACCTTACCGCGTTCTTACGGCGACCAAAGCCGACCATACGGCGTCCTTGGCGTTCTTACTGCGTTCTTATTGCGACCATGGCGTCCCCGCAGCGGCGACCACACGGCGACATACCTTGCAGTCAATGATCATTTTCTGTGGGTTTGAGCGGCGACCACACGACGTCCATGGCGACCTTACAGCGACTCTACCACGTCCCTACTACGACTATTGCATCTCTACGGCGTCCCTACGACGTCCTTAACAGAACGCCGTAAGAACGCCGGACTTCGGCGACCACTTTGAACATGGGTGTTCAAAAGTGGTCGCCGTGGGCTCGCGTCCTGAGCAATTTTCGGCGTCCTCACTGCGACCTCTTGCGTCCTTACTGCGTCTCTCCGGCGTCTATGGCGTCCTCACTGCGACCTGGGTCGCTGTAAGGACGCAGTAAGGACGCCAGTCCGGTGTGACGGGGTATAAGTAAATGTTATCCTCGAAATGGCCGAAAGAATTTATGACAGTGAAAAATAACCTTTCAACCCGAGAAGTTTCGTACTGGAAATCGTATCCGTCTAGCGTTTGGAAGGTCTGATTCCTACTTTCGGAACGCTCTTGAGAGTTTGTTTAAAGACAACAAGAATTGGGTCTACCCAGGCAATTGACTCGAACGTGTCTCAGTAAGCCTAACGATTTTGATGTAATCAAGATAACAAAAATATGTTTTAACTTGCTATAACAACAATTGAAAGAGCTGGAGTTTTGTCTCTAGACATTTAAAATAGTAATAATGTGACATTGTGTCTTGGTGGTCGTTTTTCCGAACGCGGTACTCATACACATATGGAAATCAGGGTTATATAACTGGGAAAACCGGCGCTTCATAACTCATAACAATCAGTTACATGTTATTGTTCTTTCGGATACAACGTCAACGCCGTGTTGGTATTATATCGCATAACACATGTACATCATAAATATATGTTTTGTGTTAAAAAACATCATCAGCGTCATGCGAAAATGCGCGATTTCGCAGACTGGTCTGGAGCTACAAAGGCCGCGTATGGCATTGGACCCGTTTCAATTTCAATGAGGCTTATAAATTTGAAAATGTATGTTTTATCAAAACAATGCCTGTCAGGGTTTTTCCATGTGTTGGAATATTTTAAACAAAACCCCTGCCCGTCTATAAAGCAGAATTGCAGCAGATTAACTAAAGATAAAAATGGATGATGCAGTGAGGAGGAAGATGCTGTTTGTGTTATTTCCTTCCATTTACATAACAATTGTGCACAGGCAAACAGTGATAACTGAAACTATTATCTCTACGGCAACTGCAAAAATACATGCATTTATAAGAATAATTATAACAAATTATATCAAATGGCTTTGTGAATTGTACGCGTTCGAGCGTTTATTTCTCGATATCGCATTGGTATCTTGTTTAAAATTCAATCTCTTTGCATGGTGTTTACTTGTGGATAAAGCAAAAACTATTTGAAATGCATACGAAATACAATACATAAAAAAAAACATTTCATGCTATGAATAAGCGAGTAACAACTTAAACAATTAAAATGATTTCAATAAATAATTTGGAAACGTAAATTGTCTTCTTCTTTTAAATAAAAGGATGTACGCCGATTTTTATTGTTCATAACATCCATATATGTTAATTTTGGGTAAAACGTCCTACATTTCCCGGATGTGTGTCCTTTTGTACTAACTATTTTAATTAACAGGCACTCCTTATTGCTAAATACATTGAAATGTACATATATAGATTGCCAAAAATAACATTTTAACGTGTCCGAACTTTTTAAAATATGTTAAATCACAGTTAATTGTTTTATTAGTGGTAGACTACATTGGCTTTATGAGCATCTCTGTGACAATGTATAATCATATACCGACGTGTCATATTGAAGTTTATAGCCAAACAACTGTCGATATTCTGAAATGGTAAGAAACCAAATCGAAAACCAATGCAAATTTAGAACATTTCATAATAAGCAGCGTCTGTGTGTTTGATAGTACATTTTATAACATAGCCTCTACCCCATTTGAATAAATAAATCCGCTGGTTTACGCCCGTTTTTGGTTCTATGTTGGTGAAGAAGCATCTTCTTGTTAACAATAATTCGTGGGCTATGAATGCAAAGTGATTTAACGTGGTCAGAATGTTAATTCAGACTCTATAATAAACTAGCATACTATATAATATATAATATAACAAAACCGAGTTCAAAACTGGGTCACGTGCGTCCAAAAACTAGGTCCCCATGTCATATCGTAGCAGAATTAATACAACTTTATTAAAATGTGTATCTTAACTAAATATACGCCGATTTTGTTTTCAATAAAATAACAACATTTAATACGGTTTGTGATTGTGAAAGAAATTTAAATTGAACGAAAGAAATTTAAATTGAACAGTTATAATCGTATAATTTTATTTCCTATTTACTTGAAAACACCGATATATTGCAGAGTTCTACCTTTTATAATTTTTAAATCTAGAGCTTCTGTGATAAGAAAGAAACAAAGGCATTACATTTGAGTTATTCGCAGTAAATATATAATATAAGTCAAACTGTTTAACATGTAATAATCTCATGTATGTGTGACATTTTTTCTGGCAATTTAAAAACTATGGAGTAAAGAATATTTGTAAAGCATTTTTGAAGACAAACATAGAGTACATCGGTTTTTAAGATAGACATTCCAACGTTTTAATAGCATATATTTATATTTCATTTAAATTTAATATATGTTCCCAAACTTTTCTCATGGAGCGACCGTCTTCGCGTACTGTCAGCGCTTTGATCTAAAACGACAATGTACTGTTGCCAATCAAATGCTTGTGTTTACATGATGGCGGAATAGCAACACACTCGGGCTAAATAAAACGCCACGATTTGATTGATTTATAAAAGAAAATGCACAATCGAGGTTTTACTTTAAGATAATACATTCCCATCAAATTCAACCTACGATCAAAACATGATTGATTGTGTTTATTAAACCTCAGTCTATTGCCACGTTGAATGAAGTTTTAAGACCTGTAGGTTCCGATAAGATAAACCTGTAGCCTGGTTAGAGTAAACGCAGTGAAAACATACCGTGGGCTACTGACTGTGGATAAGTAATTGTTTTTAGATTAAGTTAATTGAAAAAAGGAACCACTTACAAAGAAAAGTTACTTTTTCAAGTATAATTACCATGTCTGATGAACAGAAACCGTTCGAGCAGCCTGGAAAACATGCTGATGAAATCACAATACGTTTCAAAGACGACACAAAACTGTACGTATCCAAGGCGTTTCTTGGACATGTATCGCCAGTTTTCCTTACGATGTTCAACGGCAAGTTTAAAGAAGCGCAGAAATCAGAAGTAGATATCAAAGACTCTAGCAGGGCTAGTTTTCTGGAATTCTTGCTTTGCCTTGATCCAGGGACGATGAAAGATGTTACAAGTAAGTTCAACAATACTGCTCAGAAAAGAATGTTTCGTTTCGGTCCTCTAATAATATCGTAGTTTGCCATAATATTTGAAAATAATTACTGTGTTTTGTGAACGTTGTAATGTTTAAAAATTCAAAAGGCGTCTCTGTTAATTCCTCTCCTTTTCCCTTTCCAATGTTAATCATGTATCGAGTTTCGAGATAATTTTATTAATTTTAAATGATGATTGGCCCTAAAAATACTTCGGTCTACGTTCATAATGCTATTTCTCTCCCTGGATTATAATGTACTCCCACGTTTTGAAGCTGTGACAAATTTCGTGAAGCTTTATTAAAAAGGAAATCAGTTGTAATTGCGTCCGTCTGTGATCAAGAAAACATTATTTGTTCTGTTGGTCATTTTGAAAATGTCCTTTGGCTTTATAATTCAATAAACAACGATGTTTACTTGTACCTACTACACGTTACTATAGTAGGCTCAATTTTGAGTCGAGTCTGGAATCTGAGCGAAAGTAGCAAATAAGAGGTATTGAAGTTAACCTGCTATAGTGTAAAAATATAGGGTTAACAGGAAAATCAGAGAGATAAATAATATGTTGAACGTTTTAAACATACAGCGGTACTCCCTTAAATCTCGGTTTATAGTGAGTCCTTATACGCTTATCATTTCAGCAATGTCCACGATATATTTACGTGATAACAACTATTGATCCTCACCTTCTGCTCATATTGAACTGAAATACCCAGCACACTTTCATGTCGGTAGGAGCTACCACAAGCTCAGTTTTACATGACTTCATTTTACTTTAAGCTCAGGTGAAGGTTTTGTTTAAACCTATTTATTTTAGCTGGAATTCATTTAAAAAGCATACTACTTATTTGAAACGCACTAGACTCCGTTTCATGGGCATAGCACCAGTACTTGGTGTCTTTTGGGGAGATCTAACGAACGCTCCCACAGGTGGAGGTATAATTTGCAAACAGCGATTTCTGCAATTAATCATAATTGCAGACAACGACTACCCACAACGAGTTTACTTTATAATACCTTGTTTAAATAAAAGGTTTAAAAAAGATATAAACAATGTAGAATGTCACTTAATAGCGTTTTATACATTGGGAAAATATCTCATTTATTATTTGTGAACATGTTTACATGATAGTTTCAAAGTTTCAAAGTTTATTTGCAATCCGGCATTCTGCCTTTGGCCAAAAACATATATACAATAGAAATATGGCCAAGACAGGGAATCATGCAATAATACAATTTAAACATGAGCAAATATGACAATCAAAAACATATAATATATGTTTGACTATTAAATACAGTTATTTCTTTTAACATGCAATTATACAACAGCTAGATGATTTAAAGTATCACATCTAAGTTTGAACGCTTCAACCAAATATTTCGCAATGCTTTTTAACTTAAGAACATGTGTGGAAGACATCATTAATATGTATTTACTTATGGTAGGCCATGGTGTCCTGACATTGTATTTTACACGCAAATCATATAGTTATACATATGAAAGCATAGAGAAGATTTGTCAAACCGTTTCGTTTATTCATGTTATGGTGTTTAAAGTTTGAAATAGATTACACATCTATTTTGAAATTTTAAAGTGTAATCGACGTGTATGTATACATACATTTAACGACTGTGTTTGCAAATATGAATGAACATACCTGTATTTTATTAAATTATTATGTTAACAATATAGCCAATCGTATTGAAAAAAAGTTAAATAGATACACGAATATCTCGCTAACGTACTTTTACGTTGTAATTTAACCTGTCACGAACCAACGCGAGTATGCATATAGGACACAATAGACGTCTCTTGGATTGCGTTAGACTTTGGAAAATCCACTAACTGCTCCGTAAAAATCTGAACCATTGTTTCCGCAAATGGTAGTTTCATTCAAATAATTACGGGTGAAGTGGTTTGTGGTTTTGAAAGAATTTGTAACTGGTCAGCTTTGTTTGTATCATACATTAGTGGTTGTTTTTCCAAAATCTAGTCTAGTTAGGAATACGTGTATTGAATACTATAATGTACGCCATTAAGGTCCACAATCAGGTCAATTTTGGCGAGCTATTTGTTAAAGTAGCATGTGTATGCGGTCTCTTGATTTTTACCTATTTGGAATGATTAACACTCAAATCGGAATACCCCTTTCACTTACTAACTGAATGATTTCCAGCGGTCACTAATAATGTTTGTCCATGTCTTATATATTTTTTATGATATGAATAAGAAAGAGTCCCTGCTCATCTGTCTAAATCTCGAGCAAGCTTATTTGTCTCTAAACACCCAAACTCCCTCTACCCTCTTCCCTTTCTGACAGGTAGGCTTCCCAACTGTTTACTCATCTATCTCCATAACACACCCTGTGCCTGCTTCCCTCTTCTGCTCACTAGCTTGCCCAAGAACGGACAGATTGACTTTACGGTAAATGGTCGTGTAATCTACTAAGCTGTGCTCAGAAACACTCAGTTTAGTATCATTGGGCAGTATCATTGGGCAGCTGGTAATCCCAATAGTACATACGTTTGGGCAAGGATTTAGTAAGTGCAACTAAACCAGCAACTACCTAATAGATGTTTTCTTGTTGTCTCCCTGTTGGAGCATCTCCAAACGCACTGATCCTTACGTAAACATTTGACTTGAAACAGACTTAGTGCTCCTTTCAAACACTTACTATAAATGCCGCTGAAATTGACCAATAAATTTAAATATCTCATTCAAAAAATTAAACCGTTTTCACTTGTGCAAACGCTACTCTGTCTTAAACAAAACACATTACGATGACTTGTTAACATTTATAAGGTCGTTCTGCATCTTATTCAAATTGACCTTTTTTTAGCAAATATTTAGTCGCCTGAAATCACGCGATAAGACTAGCGTCATGAAGATGGATGTTTTTCATAAAACGGCAGTGAGAGCAAGCAGATAAATTTTGAAACCGTTTATTTAAAAACTTCGTTATAATACGAAGTATTTAACACTACTTTTTATTGTCGATTAGTTTTGTCATTTCGAATAGTGTACTTATGTAACATTTATCATAAAATATATGTGTTCATTTCAATACTTTGTACAAAACGGTAAGTTTGTGAAAAAGTTTTGTTAAAAAGCGTTTAAGCTCGTGAAATTTGCTTTACAAGTTTCCGGGACTATTTTCAAAACATTAGGGAGCGCCCATAATTATTGCAGAATAATACACATTTGATTTCTGTATTTTTCTAAAGAAAACAAGCCACGTTTCGAGTGAGACTTTTGAACAAATACATTTCAAGTATTTGTTTGACTATGTGAAGGTTGGCGACAGTTCTATCCAAATACGGACAAGTTTATGTTTTTAATTATCCATAATTAAGATTTTTGCTAAATATAACATACCCTTGTTAAATAGTTCTGGATTTAATAATCGAGTGTATGTCAAGATAATTTTAACCGTTGATTTCAGATAAACAATTTAAATAAGAAATACAGCTTTTATAAATTAACAAAGTACGCTTATTTGATTGTTTATCAGGTTGGACCAAAAAAAACACAAATACGGGACGCTTAATTAAGTACGATCTAATTGTCTAAGCCTCATCGGATACACTCTCCATCTCTGCACCAGCAAAACATCGCTGGCGTCTTTGCTTGAAAATCATTCCAACTATAAGAGATATTGTTATTTGCTGATACACATTTGTAATGGCATTTTGCTGCCCTCTAATATTTGGTTTGTATTCTATGTTATCTACCTTTATAATTATTTCGACTCTGTAATGTTTTGCTTAATATTAACGTGTCATAATATTTTGAGCTTTTTACAGGTGAAAATGTGTTCCGTGTCGTGATCATTGCACATAAATACGACACCAGAGCCCTGGTAAATCGGTGCAAGAAATTCATGGATGAAGTTCTTAAGAAACCAACGAAAACAGTAGCGCACTCGGCTAGTTTACTCTGTTATCCATATGAAACGACGGATTTACACGTGTCTCTACAAATATTGCGGATGGCGACTTTTTTTTATTGGTCAGATACAGCAAATAAAGCAATACAATTCATCTCCAGGTTCCCATCTTATTTCTATCTTAATTCGACTTCACCTCGCCGATATAAAGCACCCAGCCCCAATATCGTAGACAAAATTATCCAGACTTTAAAAGGCATACCACTTGAAGCCCGTTACAAGGTTTTGCATGCTCGACTGCAAAAAACCGAATCGGAATGACACTAAAGTTACTAAACTAGTAAATATGATCATTGCACGGTTATTTTTCGATTGTCGTGACAAAACAAAAGTTAAAATATGAAATGACACTGTACCCAATATTTCTAAAGAATTTATTTACTCCAAAGTAGAAACGGTAATTACATTTGAAAAACAAACGTACAATAGTAAACGTATAATGCTACACCAGCACTGGCCATTTCTTTCATTGTTGAATGAAGCGAAAAGGCCCGATTGATCATTTGTGACTGCACTATTTTGTAGCGTCACGCGCATGAACTGTTATGTGTTCGAGAAACGTGGATATGTGTTTCGTAATTTGCTATGTTTGACACATTTTATGGTTTGTCAATATAAATTGCAGTTGTATAATGACATTGAATCGTTCATCCCTTACAATTAAACTTTCCTCTGGCCTTAGATGAAACTGTCTGCTATCTACGAATCATCGCAGCGTGTTCATATGTATACCTTTTTGGTTGTTTTCATTTCAAAACGGGCCTTGTCGCGTCCGGTATATGGCTTTAAGTATTGTTCCATTGTTAGGATAAGGTGTGTTTTGATAAGTATATAAACATATTAATTATTATCACTCAACTGTATTCATAACGTTTGTATATACATTCAATCCTTTGTTTTATTTTCTAAGGCTATAAACGTGCACTGAGTTGTGCAGTTGTTAAGTAAATCCAACTATGAAGGATTGTCGTGAACAAGGTTTAATTAGCTGTTGAGTTAATGACAATATCAACCATATTAAGTATTGTTGGAACAATGGGTGTTTATTAGTATATCCTTCCTTTGTTAGTTCTAAAATATACATCTTAATTAGAGTTTTGCTGTGCATATTTAGATTCATCAATTCATCAAAAACTTTAATATTGCTAGAGCTTTACATTTGATTATGTGTTGATTCAAAGTACACGTAATTTTGCTTTTGAAGTAGTGTTTTCAAATTACATATATCACACTTTGTCGCCTACTAAATCAAATTTATACATTATTTAATCCACATCAATAGCCTTGAACGAGTCGGAATAATTAATAAAATGTTCTGTAAAGTTTACCGTTACTCGCTTAATTATTTAATTCAAATCTGATTGCAATTTGATTGCAAGGTTAGGGGGTAATTTGGAGTCGCTTTGTCGGTCAGTTGGTTTGTCCGTATAAATGTATGGAACATTCAACTTTCTCAAGTGATTAAGATTAAACTTCCAATATGTTATCACCATGGGGTCTAGATTTGCAAGACACGTTTTTGTTGCCGAATCATACACATGTTCCTAAAATATGTGAACCTAAACGTAGTAATGTTGTATGGCAGTAGAAAAAAATAATTTAAGATTTTTGAGCGAACTACTTCCTCGTTTCTCATTGAACATCATCATGACGTTTCGATGTGCAGAAGTCTTTTTTCATCCCCAGTGACCCACACGTCCATGAGTTATTAGCCCTTGATCATGGCTGACAAAACGTTGCGGGTGTATAAGTCACGTGTGTACCAAAGCTCTAGTTTACCCTTGGATTGAATTTCCGTACATGTATGAGGCAATTCATTTCACTGACTGTTTAAAGTACAATAAACTAAATAAGTTAAGTGGCATAATGTGACACAAAGCTCAGCTTTAGACTTTATGATTTACCGCTCACGTCTCAAAAAGTAATGTATTATTTTCCCGCCACACAACACTTACAGATACACTCGGTTTTGACCGCAGCTGTTTTAATTGAGTTTTTTTAAACATTTGATATGATGACTTATGCTTAAAGAAATAGCCACAATTGTGACTTGTAGATTTTATTATATGCATGGAAAATTGTTTATTATACATAAGTAACAATCTTTTATGGGACACTTGAAACATATGGTTCAAGAAGGTACCACACAAATTGTTTACCTAAAATTGCTAACTTGTGATTTAGCCTTTGGTACTTACAGATGGATGTCGTTGCTTTAACAGCAGGATGCATTAAACGTTTTATAGAAACATATGTATATTAAAACAAGTTTAGGTCGTAATATTTAACAGAAATGTGCAAAATAATACTTATTATTGATAGAGAAAATAATTTTATGAATAACCAACTGAACATGTTAGTCTTTTAACGAACGAATGCCTGCCGTGTTAACAGTGAATATTCATACTAAAATATAAAAGGCTGACCCTAGCCTGTGCAAGCGGTTGGCTGGCCTGTAAATATTTAAAAGGTCAGCATCAACTACTATGCGGTCAGGCCAGACTAAGCCTTCAAGTATAATGGAACTAGTGATTTAATCAACAGTAAATTGATGTTAGCAACTTATTAATGAATATTTAACACAATAAAACAACGCTTAATGTTAATGTCTTTGGGGTTAAACGATACATATACATATAAAGCTAGTGAGTGAAATCTTTAAACAGTGTGCACTATTTCTTATTGCAACCTAAATATTGTTTAAATTAGGGTAACGAATCGCCTTGTCTACCGTACAAAGCATACCAAGTATCCAAACCCGTGTTAAAAACGACCACTTAATCGATCTGCATATTCTGATATCCCAATACACGAACGAAAATGATAAAATCATTTAACAGTCATAGCTTGCAGGTACAGAAGGCTTGTTAATAAATAATTTCTCTTAGCGAATAACATTTAAAGGGAGAATACTATGTATTTGCTCACGGTTTCTCCCCTTTCATAAGAGTTAAGCACATTAACCAGATAGCTCCCCAATACGACAAGTGTACTCCACAGATAACTTACAGCATTTAGAGAGCAAAATTGACATTGTGTGTGTGTGTGTGTGTGTGTGTGTGTGTGTGTGTGTGTGTGTGTNCATGGCCGTACCGGTGACGTCATACGTTTCAACTGTTACGCCATGTTTGACGTCAATGACGTCACCAGCGGAAGCGGTGTTACTTCAGGCATGCTTGGCTCCTTTCGCCAAACAAGTGTGCCAAGTTTCATCGCTCTGGACTTATTCTTTTCCTCCGGCATCGCGATATGCGCTCCCTATATAAGGTCACGGGGCTATGACGTCAATATGGACGTTTACACGTTAAACGTTGTTAAACGTTTTAAGCGCTTAACCGGGCGCCGCTCGCAAACGCCTTGGAATATAGTCGCGAAATTTGGCGCGTTTGTAGAACTCGCCTAGACGCGTCGAATATGTGTGTGTGTGCGTGTATGTGTGTGTGTGTGTGTTAAACCATGTATGAGTGTTAAACCATGTATGTGTGTTAAACCATGTACGTGTGTTAAAACATGTATATCTGTTAAATCATGTATGTGTGTTAAACCATGTTTGTGTGTTAAACCATGTATGTGTGTTAAACCATGTATGTGTGTTAAAACATGTACGTGTGTTAAAACATGTATATCTGTTAAACCATGTATGTGTGTTAAACCATGTACGTGTGTTAAAACATGTATATCTGTTAAACCATGTATGAGTGTTAAACCATGTATGTGTGTTAAACCATGTACGTGTGTTAAAACATGTATGTGTGTTAAACCATGTATGTGTGTTAAACCATGTATGTGTGTTAAACCATGTATGTTTGTTAAACCATTTGAGCCTTGCTCTAGGCAACCGGCTTAATGCATGAGCGTTTAGTATCGTCCCAGATTAGCCTGTGCAGTCCGCACATTTTTTGTATTTTCGGCTTAAAGGAAGTCTGTTCTTAACGAAAATCCAGTTGAGGCAAAAAGTGTCGTCGGGAATTTTCGGGTATTACTATTGATGTAATTCAAAAGTCATGAGTTTAGTTTGTAAAATGCAAAATGAAAACAGTATTTACCGTCCTACACCGCGTGCAAATACACTGATCAGTTATGAAGCGACGCATGAGTGCATGAGTATGGTGGGAAAAATGCTAACATTTGTGCATCGCTGTAGCTTAAGGATAGTTTTGTCAATCGTTTAATGTTATTACGTTGAACTCACGTTTGAGATATTCATTATGCTTTTTTCAATTTTCAAGAAAACTGGCAATGTAAAGTTGATATCGTTGAGAAAAATATGTTGCAATTTTGATAACTGTGAACATTACGTTTAAAAAAACAAAATTGAGCTTTCGTTTGAAAAAACCAAAACCAAAACATATAATACCCACGCGATAAGGTAGAGGTTGCTTATGCCATTATTATTTTCAAACTCAAACTTTTTTCTCAAATTTAGACCACAAATGTTTAAAAATGACTGGGAGACTAAAGTACCTAGTACGTGTTGAATAGAAATTAGATTAATGGCCTGGGCACGAAAACACGAAGGATTGTGGTTCAGGTTTTCTTAAACTCGCTAAATAAATAAAAAAAATACACTTACTTAGAATTATCTATATCAACATCTCGAAATGCTTAATTACAATGCTTCTACAAACATAATACATGTATAACGTGTACTATTTTAATATTCTACAATAATAATGCACTTAATGTTTACTTGGTTAATGTCCGGCTTAATTTTACATACAGTTCAAAGGGTAAACTTAGAGAACAAACTGATAAAAACGTGCCTATCTTAACGAATGTGTCTATTTATCATTTTGCACATTTAACAGTTATAATTGTTATTCGAGATGTCTTATTAAGCGCAGCACACGCTGTACGTGCCAGTTAGCAGCATTGTTCGTATCCTTCCAACGCAACGATGCCTCGTAGAGATATAACGCCCTTTCATAGTCGCCTTCCATTTCATAGCAGTGACCAAGCAAATGTAGCGCCGTCTCGTGGTGATGCATGTTGATGTTATATTCAATATCGAATATATAAGACTGGAGTATTTCATTAAATTGTATTGAATCAAATATATAGGACACGAGCATTTCAAATGCATGAAACTGTTTGGTGCGTTCCCCTAGTCCTCCATACGTGAGATACTGTAGATAGTGAAGGAAAGGACGAGCATCCAGCTCAGCGCAGTCCATGAATGTTTTTTCAATGTAATGTCTCTGTACAACTTCCTCTTCAGTCCGACCGCGAATCATTTCAAACAACAAAATGTTTGGGGCGCAGTACGCTTCTTGTCTAAAAAACCTGACACAGAATGCGAATGGTGGTTCACTGCGTACGTTGTCAGAGTTGTCTGACATCATGCTAGCAAAAACCTGGAGATCAAATTCTCTCTCTATATATCTAACTCCACACACAGTCTTGACCTTGCTATGACACCTCTTCGCCACGTCCTCCAGCACTCTTAGAGCCGCGGACAGATGTCCACGGCAGTATAGCACAGACGCCAACTTTAAGCGGCTAGAAGCTACATCTGTTTTTAAAGAATATTGGAAGCGGCGTATAATTTTGATGAAAGCAGGGTTTGGTTGCCGCAAACACTTTGATGCTTGCACTGAATTTTGTAATGCATTCAGGTGATACATAAGTTCGAAAGCAACTGTTCT
Organism: Dreissena rostriformis; assembly: GCA_007657795.1. Taxonomy (NCBI): domain Eukaryota; kingdom Metazoa; phylum Mollusca; class Bivalvia; order Myida; family Dreissenidae; genus Dreissena; species Dreissena rostriformis. Next base: position 27,453 of record VMBQ01001447.1, read on the forward strand.
TAATTGGGCATTCTTGCAGTCTTCAATTACAGTGCGTAATTGATTTTGTATATTTTGCTGGAAGGTAATTTTCGAACTTTGTTTCTGATATATTGTATTTTTGAATTCCAGCATAAAGCTTCTCAGGTACTCGAACTTCAGCAATAAACTTACACTGTTGCGTAAGCTTATAGGTCCCAGTTCTCCATCTCCAGCTTGTTTGATCCACCGTATACCACACGCTTGTAACCGACATCCTAATTTATCTATATCTATATGAAATAAATTTTGCAAGTCGTTCTTTATCAAGTAGTTCACGTACTGAAAAAGGCGTCTCTGTTGCACCCTAGACAGTTTCCCATCGAACAAGTTCACATCTTTAATAATATAATGAGGGAAGCATCCCAAACGCAGCCATTTTCTTAATACGTGTAAACATAGTAAAAGTAGAAACATGATGTTATGTTCCTTCCACAAAGAAGGGTGTGTTCTTTCTATGGTGTAGAACATTAAAGTTTTACAATGAAAACTTGTGATCAAATCCCCAACCATTTTCTTGAATAAGGAATTTTTAATAAATTTTAAAACTATGTAACATTTGATTTGTGTCATATTAAAACTAAACATCAACATTCGTTCTATCAGAATCGGAGATAGTCGCCATTCTTCAAGCTTGTAATCACTGTCTTGATGTCCTGCAGGTACCAGGAAACCAGGAGCTACCTGTGCAGCCTCCTGTATTTGGGAAGGCGGCCAGTGTCTACCTTTACATCTCTCTATCCAGTGCTGCATTTCAGGCAAAGGTTTGCAGACATGAAATGCCTGTACAAAATCGCAGTTGGGAATAGCACTCACAGAAGGTCCATTTCTGGTTACGTTTACCTGGTTAACTGAGGCTAGCTGCTCTTTATCCTGTTTCCATAGTTCTGAGCTGAACAGTATCTGTCCAGAATCTTTCCTTACGCACCTTTCATCCACAATATCGGTTACCGCTTCCGGTCTGTATTTGGATATGACAAGTAACAAGTAAAGTTGAGGTGGAGTGATATCGTCATGAAGCATCAGAAGGTTATCCATTCCAGCCTCCCAGTCTCTCCAGTCTGTCATGATGTTAATAAAGTCGGTACTACGTAGCAAATCAACATCAGAATTGAGACCTGGAGTGGTGGTACCCTCTGATTGACTCCCAAAATGAAACCATGCAGTTTTTTCTTGTTCTCCTAATTTTCGCATTGTTACCATCAACATTCGCTCTCTTCTCAAATATGTTTTTCTCCGCTCCATTACAGTGCATTTTCCGGCCCCAATATCATCCAGTACATCCGATATGCGGACAGACAATTCTGGGAAGTACTCAGGAATCTGGATGTAAATTTATTGTTATTATTATTTTAATTAAATCATCATCAGTGTTACAGATACAATATTCAAATGTTATTATTGAAAACACGCATTAATTAATTTAAATTTATATTTTTATTAATGTATTTTAAACAAATGAATCATGGTCGTTTAACATAATATTTTACTAATGCAGTCGTTTTTTAAATGCGTGCAACAAAATGCATACTTATGTATGTCTTAACATGATGTTCAGGGACTTTTCACGATTGACGAATCGACTATTTTTACACCCTATGTAACAGATTAAAAAGAGAGCAAAAACAGCGTACATGGAGCAAAATAACACTACATAATAATCGTATACGCAAAGAACCTGTTTGTCAATGACTAAGCAGCATTTCTAGTAATACAAATTGAAATAGGTTACGAACATAAAACGATGAATCAATGTGGACTGTTTCTGCTGTGTTTTATTTTGGCTTCATGAGAATCACTTTTAATAATTAAAATACTCTAACAGAAGTACGACTGTCAGGAAGGCCGAGGGATTAAAGCAAACGATTCGGAGTTTGGACGATCACGGTAAAAATCATGTTGAAGCTAGCCATTTCTTAGAAAAACTAAATTATGTTAAATTGTGTTGCTTGTTGTTTAACGTGAGCTCTCTAATTAATTTTAATTAATTCATAAAGATATCGCATTTACAGACAAACTTCAGAAATGCCAATACTCGCAAGACACAGCCCTTTAATTGTTTCAGTGTTTGCGTCATTAACAAATCGTTATATATCTGATTGAGTTAGTGTAGTATTCACAACTCGTCAAAGAGTATCTGATTTAATTCATTTCATTAAACACTCATTAAAACGTATCACATACAATTGACAACGTGTATGTGTGTCTGTCAGTCCGTTCGTAGATAGGATGTCAATACAAATCATGAGTTCCACAATTGAGACCTATACGAAATTATAAATATTCCATTAATAGTAAATACATAGCTTAGTGTCTTAAATATTATCAAGGCAAAAATTGAAACACCAGGACGTATTCATAAAAATAACTTCGACCGCTCAAGTTCTACTAAGTAGGGACAGGCCTTCGTTATATAAACAAAATACACATGTTTCTGTTGGCAGCAATAAGTGCATTTGAAGCGCTTTATAACTGAGGTGTGTTATTAATTTTATTACTGAAACACACACTATCGCTCTTTACCAGCAAGTTTGTGCTGAAATGTTGATCCCTTCTGTTGTTCCACCGCCTCGATGGATCCAAATTGATACAAAATTGTGTAACACAACGATTGTGTTTCGAACTGGGAACACGTACCTTGAAGAAAAATATCAGAATACGTTACAAGCGATGAAGTGTTGTAAGCTCTGCTAACAACTCAAACTTATAATTTTATTTAATGTATAATCCGCCTATACATTCTATTCGTTTCAACGGTGTCATTGAACATGACAATTCCAAATGACTACGCATTTATTTATATATACATGGAAACAATGTTTAATACGAAAACTCAACACGTTTACCAAATATGAACATTTGTTTATCATCTCTGTTATTTGTTTATTGCAAGTATGATTTCGCTGGGCTACATAAGCTTAACATTAATTATTGTAGTGTCACGGATTGGTTATCGCACAATAAAGCATACGCATACTGTCTTCGAAAATCATAATAAATTATCAAAAGATGTGTTTGTTAATAATTTATTCAGAAAAAAAACACTGTTATTTACCTCTTTCAAAAGGGACAATCACGTGATAGTTAAAATGGCGACGTCCAATTCGAGACAAGTATTTTTCGAAGTTTTATACCGTGTATTGCTTGTATTTATTTTTTTGATGGCGCCCACTTTCAGGCCATAACAGCAAGAAAGTTACAAGCGTTTATTTCGTATTAATATTCGATCTATATCTCGACTTTATTCGCTGCGAAATTTCTCAGCGGGATGACCTTATAACAGCTCCACTGAGAAAATTCGCAGCGAGTAAAGTCAAGATATAAAGCGAATTTTAATAAGCGTGAAACGCTTATCACTTTCCTAATGATATGGCTGGAAATTGAGCGTCATTTAAAAATTAAACAAAAGTAATAAAGGATATAAAACGGCGAAANCTGCGAAATTTCTTAGCGGGATGACCTTATTACAGCTCCACTGAGAAAATTCGCAGCGAGTAAAGTCAAGATATAAAGCGAATTTTAATAAGAGTGAAACGCTTATCACTTTCCTAATGATATGGCTGGAATTGGGCGTCATTTAAAAATTAAACAAAAAAAAAAAGGATATAAAACGGCAAAATATACACGTATGGACGCCGCCATCTTGACTATTTGTCTTTTATAGATGGGAAAATAACCGCCTGTCTTGCTAGATAGTAAACCATGTTTTCCTGTATCCACTGGGGGCTGACGACGTCCAAGCGTAGTCCGTTTCTTTCCGACGTCGGGTATATGTTTTACTACGAAACATTGTGTCAATTCACATGTCATCGAAGTACAGATACAGTACTTCTTTTAGCAACCTATACATACTATTTGTAGTTCGTTCCACAACCAATACATACTCTGTGCAAAACCTATACATACAGCGACTTGTAATTTCCTTCCAAACAAAGCATTTAAATGATTAAAATATATGTTCGTAACCTGTTTTGTACTAAAATGTTTAATGTACAGTATATNTATAATCTAAATCTATTGTTCACCCGATGTCCTTTTGTCTTAACATAAATGGTATGGACAAAAATAAGTGTATCGCTATATCTTTAAAATGATTACTAACGCTTAAGTTTTTATCCTGAAGTAAATTTACATGCTTTCATTTGTAGATGTTATTTTCATGATTTAAATCACCTAATGAAACTGTTAAGAACCGCTAATAGTAAACCTTACCTGTATAATGTATTTTATTGTTTAGACGTTTTGTTAAATATAACATCATTATTTATTTTCGAAATAACACATCAATTCCAGTGAATATTTTAAATAAGCCACCATCTTAATTTTTCTCAAACTATTTTCCAAACGTACGAGCGATTCTGTTTTAATACAAACAAAGTCGCGTGGGTCTTCTCCGTCCCACAAACACTACAACGATGAAACACTGAAGACTCTTATTAATTAAACTGCAAACGATTCATCTTATCTAAATCGCACTTATTCTTATATTATGAACAGTACAAGTAATGTTTATAGAATAAATTCAATCGGCGATTCGGTTTAGTATTAAGAGGACATGCACTCAGTATTATAAAAGACAATAAAGGGAATTAGTAACGTGACGGTAAAGTGAAATTCTCGATGATATTGAAAGAACAGACTAGTATACGAACTGGGGTCGTTTTGTAAGCCTTATAAAACATGTGTATGACTTCTTAAATAGTATCGCATATACATCAATAAAATAAGATTTCAACCAATAAAGATGACTAAGGATAAGAGCGTCGAACATTTTATGTTTGTTTAATTTNGATAAGAGCGTCGAACATTAAATGTTTGTTTAATTTGATGGATGTTAGTCATTATTTAACAACTGCCAAACAAAACACATTATACATATTAAAACAGGGTAAGATGAAATATATATCAAACATAAAGATAAAACAGTTTACCTTAGTCTTTTTAAGTTTAATACACATCCGTTCAATAACTCTCTGGAGTTCTTAATTTACGTGAAACATTTAAACAAAATCATTGACCGACGTCCTCTAATAAACGTTGTAATTTTTATAATTCAAAAGCTTCAAATCTCTTTTGTCCTGGTTGCCTATTGACAACTGAATAACAATGGTTTACTTATGTAGTATATGTTAACTTATCAGTCTTTTGAATTGTACTGTCCGCATTGTTTGCATTGTTTTCAGGTTCTTTACAACTTGTCTTCAAAAGACGTTTTATCTAAAACTATTGTTCACCGGTGTTCTTTTGTCTTAACGTAAATGGTATGGACAAAAATAAGTGTATCACTATATCTTTAAAATGATTACTTACGCATTCGTTTTTATTCTAAAGTGAATTTACATGCTTTCATTTGTAGATGTTATTTTCATGATTTAAATCACCTTATGAAACTGTTAAGAACCGCTAATAATAAACCTTACCTGTATAATATATTTTTATTGTTTAGACGTCTTGTTAAATATAACATCATTATTTATTTTCGAAATAACACATCAGCATCAGTCTACAAGAAAATAAAATAAGACGAACTTGAATAATTGTATCATTGTTCAGTTGAATAAACAAATTACAAGTATAACTACATGAAATATCGTATGGTGGATTGCAGGTGTATATATATTAATGCCTGTTTATCACAATTAAAACTACTTTATTGTGCAATATTTTTATTAGCGCATGTATTTTATTTTGCAGGGAAGTTTCTTATCAATATGCATTAAGTTTTTAATAATGATTGTGCAATAATAATGTTATATTATAACTTAATTGGGAGAGCACATTTCTTAAGATGTTGACACCTTGACCCGTATTCACCAAACAATTCTTAGACTTCAATCTAAGAATAAAGAAAATTATTTAATATTTAATATTCAAGAATAGCTTAAATTTTTAGTCAAAATTGGTATTCACTGCCTCTATCTCCACCATTCTTCATGCTGCCTTTATCTCCATCATTCTTCATGTAAAACATTATTTTAAGGACATTATCACTGGTGCTAGCACGTATATATTGAAATGCTGGACTTATTTTTCCTGGTTCTACGTCTAAAATGGGGCTGTGAATACGGGTTCTGAATTCACACAAACATCTTAACCAAAATTAGAATTTTGCATAAGAACTTAAGAAAGTACTTTGCAGTCCAAGAGACAGCTGTATCCAACGCCGATGTTTTAACCCGGAATGGGTGGATTTTAAGACAGCGTGACTGAATATTGCCTTGGGCCATCGTCCAAATAACCTTAACATTGTGGCCGAATTAGATGAACATCATTGAATGGGTGAATGGGATATGAATCAAACACAAACAAGGCTGGAAAATTTGACATTTAGGTATATCATTGACCTTGAGTCGGCATGACTGACCCAAGCCTTCTGCGCATTGTCTCACCGACCAAAACCTTTTAGTCATGTTTCATGAAAATACTTCAAAGTGATGGCAATATGGAGCGGACACAAAATGGGGGATCAAACTTTTAACATTGAAGAAGGTCCTTGATTTAAGCCAGTCTTAATTCCCTTGAAATTGGAGGAAAGTTTTTTGAAAATCCCTAAAGAGGTATGAGATATTAAACGGATACAAAAATGAAAGCTCATACCTTTGTCCTTGAAGTATAATATTGACTGTCAGTCGGCATGACTGACTTATGCCTTCTGCACATCGTCTCAATGTCTTAAACGTTAAAACAACGTTTCATAAAAGTCATTCAACGGGTATATTGAGCGTTCACACAAATGAAGGCTGAAATACTTGATGACCTTTAAATACGACATTGACCTTTGGCCAGACTGACCCATTCCTTCTGCAAATTGTATCAATGCCCTCAAAATTTCAGGCAAGTTTCGTGAAATTCTGTCTAAGAGTATAGGACATATGGTAAAATGTAAAGTATTTAAACAAATGTATAACAAAACTTAAACAATAAGTTTGCCTTCACCGGAATTCAAACCCGTGAGCTCTGGAAAAGAACAAATCTAATGCGCTGCCTCTGCGATCTTAAGGCTTTAAAAGATATCATAGCATTTTAATCGATATTATCATCAGTGATAGGCTACAAGTTTTTTGTCAAAATCATCGATACATTAAACTATATAGTTTTGAAACAGTGAATTATCAGTTTTATTTCACTGATATTTCTCTATAATCCACCGGAAAGCATATAATAAATAAGTTTATATATATATATATGTGAAAGTCTTCTAGACCAAAATAAAGACATGCCGCTTCGGTGTATATACATGTCAGCCCCAAATTAACCCTATTAAAAACTTCGCGTAGGTCTAATCTACTGACATTGAATTAATTTCGCAATGGAATGACGATGGCCAATTGATTTGGTATTTCAAACGAGTTTCAAATGTTTTCATATGGTCGCTATAATAGGAGATTTCGAAACGCGATTGACATTGGACGCTAATAACCTGGCTTTTGGCACTCAAGCTGAAAGGACAAACTTCATCGAATATACATCACACACTCACAATTAACTAAGGCACAAAATATATCACATTTCCTAGAGGAACAGTATGAAAACTTGACAAACAGCAAAACACTTGACACAAATATATATATTCTGCTCGTTTTAGTTGTCTTTGTAAATCTAACACGAACTTTCCAAACGAGCCAAAACCAATATTTGTTTTACGTCGGTTTTTACATTTAAATCACGTCGCCAAGAAAAACAGAACGAAGAATCGACAAACAGAAGAGCACTCAAAATAATTGCCAAAAATTAATATTGAGCTCTTTTTAGTTTTCTGTGTGAATGAAACACGAACTTTTTAAAACGAGTCAAAACCAATATTTGTTTAATGTCAGTTTTTATAAACGCTACTATATATATGATGCGAAAATCGGCAGTTTATCTGTTTTGCAATCATGATATATAATCATGGTATGTCGTGATCTTAAGCAGCAGTCACGCCTACTTATTTGTGTCGCGTTCTGAGAAAACTGGGCATAACGCGCAGTCCACACAGGCTAATCCGGGACGACACTTTCCGCCTAAACTGGATTTTCGCTAAGAAGAGACATCATTTATACGAAAAAATCCATAAAGCGGAATTTGTCGTCCCTGATTAGCCTGTGCGGACTGCACAGACTAATCTGGGATGACACTTTACGCACATGCATTATGCCCAGTTTTTTCAGAACGCGTCTCATATATAATCATGGCATGTCGTGATCTTAAGCAGTCACGCCTGCTTATTTACCGAAGTTGCGTCAATTCAACGTAAATCACATGAGGATAAGGATAGGCAAATGGGGCGTAAGATGATATCTTGATTTTCGCATTAAAAAACACACATTTGAAGAAATTACGCAATTTAAAGCTGAATAATGTGATCCCACACACTCGTAAGCCTTAAATAGCCCTCTATTTGTGAAGCGTGATTTTTAATATTGCGTCAGCAGAAATGGTGTCTGAAGTTTTACATATACCTAATTTAGTTTTGACAATGCCTATCCCTAAAGTGGCCCCTTTTTGACACCAACATATACACAGGGAACGTGACCCCTTGCCCTGTTCTCATTCTCAAGCTCATAATTCAACTTAAGATTGAACCCCTTAAGCACTTAGGGAAAACATGGTCAATCTTCATCAACCAGATTTTAGATATTAACAGACTTAAGATACTTGTATATTAAGGAGCGTCTAGGTTAAAAGTATTATGCTATTTGTTTTAATGTTATATGTAAGGAACAGTTCGTACTAAAGTATAACATATTGCCCAGTGAATTGCGTGTAATTCGTCTGAAGACGTTTTGGCAAAAAAATGAAAAGTGATTTTAATGATAATGATGATGATGATGTTGATGATGATGATGATGATGATGATGATGAAAATTGTAATTTTAATGTTGATAATGACGAAAATGATGAAAATAATGAGAATTATAATACTAATGACTCAATTCTTATGCAAAACGATTAATTATTAATCGATGCTGTTTATATTAAATTCAATTTTCCCGAATGTCCTTGGACGTTTAAACACACTTTATGTCTCTATAAAGATGAAAGATTTCGTTATATCAACGTCTTCGATAAGTTGTCTAAACAATTATTTAAATGTGTATATCCAAAAACGAGAAGAAAAAACATTCAAATAAACGCTTACTTGTTATCCAAAAATGTCCTCGAATGCGCACCAACACGTATCCGAATTAACAATAAATCAATATACAAACTGGCCTATCCTTGTTTCGAACTTTCAATACATTTTCTGGAAATTAAAACTTCTTCTTTTAAATCGAACTTAAGCGGCAGCCGCTTTTGAAATTGTTAAATAATGATATTCGAAATTCAATGGTTCGCTATACTGCATGATCGTATACATGCGCATCGAGCGGATAATTTACAAATTGATACCAATACATTGCATAGTTATGCCTTCCTCTGAGAAAGAATACATAATTTTCGAAAACGCATAATAGTATTTGCTTTTAACGAAAAATCCAATAGATCTATTGCGTCACTCGATCGACCTTGCTATTGAACCATTCCCATTCCCTCAATTAAAATGTACTCAAATTATTCATACCCTTTCAATACATAAATACTTAAACCAAATCGGTGTTTTTCAATGTAATAATGGTTATAGCGGGACATCATATTATAAATGCTTCACCAACGCAGTGAAAGAGAGTAAGCCAATGCCATCATAAAAGGCTTTCACAATCTGAAAGAAAGTAAATGAAAGAAAGGAATGGCACGAAAAAATGCCTTGAAAGTTGACACTTTTATAATGGGACCATCTGGGAATCGGGTTCGCGGTATTCTAACCGACAGTGTATAGTTCAGAAATTAACAATCCCTCATAATAAAACATAAACAAACGAAACCTCTAATGGGTGCTTGACATGGAATAGCAAATTCAATGCTTTCAATTGATCGTTCAATAAGCTGAACTTAATCGCAGTTCGTCGCTTAAATTATTCAAATGATGTCCTTGTATGATAAAACAAATAGCAAATATGCTGGACACAAAGAAGAGACAAAAACAAGGAAGCATAACACTTGTGAATGTCGTTTTGGAGTTTGACTTCTTTTTATCAACCAATGTCGACATATAAAGATTATATTTGTACTGCCGTGCTTGAAAGTTGAAAACTTCCCCAAACACAATACAAGTAGGAAGTTTGAACAATGAAAGTATCAAAGGGACTTGTTCAGAGATTTTGGCTAGATCTTTAAGTTCGTCCTTAAAGACTTTATATTGATTTTTTTAATGAAAACGTAGGATTTTAAGCGCTCCAGAATAATAAAAGAATACAATTAAAGAAAGAAAAAACAAACAAACAGATAAATCGTTTTAACCACTTGGGCTTGATCCACTCATCTTCGATTAAACAGAACAGAACAGAATGGTTTATTAAGACTTAAGCATTACAAGCTCATCGTCATTTAAAAAAATATACAATAACAGCATAAAGTAAATACAAAATAAACAAAATATACATCATAAAAAAAATCAGTTTACAATGAAAGGTCAAGGTCATTCTCCAAGGTCAAAGGTTAAAAAAAAATCTTTTATTTTTTTTATATTTTTTTTTTTTTTTAAACTGCACCCACAGCCGGGCTTTGGCACCCGCTTTGCAGTGCTCTTGTGTTTTCTTATTATAGTTTCTAAAAGTTTGCATACTATACAAGTTTAGCTTACTGGCCTGTAGTTTCCTGCGACCTTCTTATCACCTTTTTTTGAAAAGGGCGGTAATATTGGCGAACTTTCTTTTCTCTGGTAATTCAGCTGAAATTACCAATTTGTTTTCCATTATCAGTGCAAACAAAGATTTATAAATAAACATGTTTATAGCACTCCCAGCTAATATTTATTTATGCCAAAACTCAGAACACTTTGAATTTTTCAAATATCTCTTCTACATCCAACATCCAGCTGTTAAGTACGGCGGCATAAAGGGGACATAGGAAATATTTTATTTAACGGTTTCTATGACGTGCGCACGTCATGGCTATGACGTGCGCATGCCATAGCTATGACTTGCGCACGCGATAGTTATGACGTGCGCACGCGATAGCTGTAACGTGAGCACGCGATAGCTATGACGTGCGCACGCGATAGCTATGACGTGCGCACGCGATAGCTATGTCGTGCGCACGCCATAGCTATGACGTGCGCACGTCATAGCTGACCAATGATAATACGTATCAGATCAGCCATTGATTATTAAAAAAATGGAAATACTTTTTGATTTGTTTGAAAAGGGATTGAAAAGCTGGGAAATTCATCATGTATTGAGAATGGACTATGGTGTTCAAATCAGTATTCGCAAATTGAAAAGAAAATTAAATGAATTAGGACTGAAAAGAAGAGATTATTCAAACATCGCTAGCGTAACTCATTTTATACAAAATGAACTTCTTCAATCCGATCAACTGCATGGATATCGTATGCTGGCCGCCAGATGTAAAGAAAGTGGTTTCAATGTACGAATGGAAGATGTGCATATCATTTTATTTCACTTGGACCCAGTAGGTGTGTCTCTGAGGACATCAAGAAGTATCCGCAGGTGTGTATATTATGCTGCTGGTCCAAACTTCATTCGGCACTTTGATGGCTACGATAAACTAAAGCCGTTCGGACTCTTTATAAGCGGGTGCATATGCGGCTTTTCCCGACGTTTGATTTGGCTGAATGTGTTTCATACAAATAATAACCCCCGGGTAATCGGTGGGTACTATCTCGAGGCTGTAAATTTGATATTTCATTGACTACCATTTAAATGCTTTCAACGTATATTCGTTCATGGGACTACAGAAAGATTAAGGCTATGCGCGTTTATTTTAGTTTATTTGAATTATCTACTATATCTATAGATATATATATTGTATGTGTTTCTATAACGTAGAAAACGATTTGTTGAAAAATGTCCTCCAAGATGTGTACCAAAAAGAAAGTGCCCGCCTGTCGAACAAGTTTACAGATGTTTGTTTGTGCTTTGATTTATTTTAACTTAGGCTGTACAATTTACAAATATAGGTTTGTTCTTTACAGACCTGTACTGCCCACAATAAAAGTTTTAAGGGGACCAGTCAGCAGTAAGATTATGTCCGTCTTTCTGTTTGTCCGTATGTGGATCCGTCCAATCCTTTCTTTGGATATAATTCCCCTTCTTCGTAACACCGCCGATATTAAATTAAGCCAAAATTTCTTGGAGTAAATATCATCATGCTTTCTAGAACATAAAAAAAAAATCATTTGCACATTGCAATCATAATGTTGATCCAAAAATTAATAAATATATTTTATAAAAAAAACAAGATGCGTAATATATAGTTTCGGCATACAGTATGGTTAACGATAAGGACTATATGTCGGGGAGACGTTTAACAGTGTCTACACATCACAATTTAGATTGATCATGGATTTGACNTTTTACTTTCAACCCGTGCTTCATTAACTTGAAAATTGCATTTGACCTAGGATCAACTGTTATTGTGTTTTTTTTTTACCAGACTTTTACAAAGAGAATATGCAATTGTCATTTATCATTGGCCAACTAGGCGTTGTGGGGATAACTTTAATAGTCGCTCAAGTCCCAAACTGGTCATATGTTGAACAATTTCGAGCCCAATTATATATATATAATACCGATTTTCATCATGACGCTCACTGGAGCCATCATCCGTGTAGTCCTTTTTTCTTCAGATTATCATACAATCTATCTCATTTGTCAAAAAAGCCCCCAACCCCGTCCTCATAATCTCTAATAATCATAATTGTTAATAATCATTGACGATCATCATGACAATCCAATAGCCTCATCATGGTCGTAAGTGCAACAATAGTTCCGCGATCGGAGACATGCCCCCCAAACAGGGCCTTGATTTTCACACTTATTGTAACAGTGACCTTGACCTTTGACCCCAATTTCAATAGGGGTCATCTACTGTCCAAGGCCAATGCACATGTGAAGTATGAAGTCAATCGGTCCATTGCTTGACGAGTTATTGATCAGAAACGATTTTCACACTTATTGTGACAGTGACCTTGACCTAGTGACCCCAATTTCAATTGGAGTGATCTACTGTCTAAGGCCAATGCACAAGTGAAGTATGAAGTCAATCGGTCAACGAGTTATTGATTGGAAAAGATTTTCACACTTATTGTGACAGTGGCCTTGACCTTTGACCTAGTGACCCCAATAACAATAGGGGTCATCTACTGTCCAAGGCCAATGCACATGTGAAGTATCAAGCCAATCGGTCAATTCCTTGACAAGTTATTGATCGGAAATGATTTTCAAACTTAATATGGCAGTGACCTTGACCTTTGACCTTGTGACCCCAATTTCAATAGGGGTCATCTTCTGTCCAAGGCCAATGCACATGTGAAGTATCAAGCTTATCGGTCAATCCGTTCACAAGTTATTAATCGGAAATGAACTGGTCTTCCGACAGACAGACCGACCAACCTACATCCAGCAAAACAATATACCCCCTCTTCTTCGAAGCCAAGGGAGGCATAATAATTAACATCACTAGGTACAAACATAAACTTGACCAAAAATACCAAAATGAAGTAAACAAGATTATAGTTGCAGTTTCCTTTATTGTTTATAAAGTAAGCAAGCAGCTATTTGCAATAATAAACATGAATGTTCAATGTTATTATAAATCAGCTTTGCAGAAACAACCAACAACAAACTTGAGTACATGAAACATAATGAACAAGACTATTGCCAAGCAATTATGTCCCCTACCGGCTCCACCATTGTCACCTTTAAAAAAAAAAAAAATTGTTGCCATTATTAAAGCAACCAAAATTTTTCACATAGGAACAAAATGAATTGACGTGCATAATGTCCATATTGCCATCTATCCATGTTTCAAGTTTCATGAAAAAATATGAAGAACTTTTAAAATTATCGCAGGATCCAGAAAATTGTTACAGACTGACTGACAGACAGACTGACAGAGCGCAAACCATAAGTCCCCTCCAGTGAAACCGGTAGGGGACAATAAACCAGGTAATGCTCCACATATAATTCTGATAAATATAAGAGTTCCTTCAACAATGGTACATAAGAAATAATAAATATATACAAGTAATGATAAATGCATATAACTGTGATTCCTGCTTACCGGTATGTGAGTACATATAACAATTGTGATGAGGTCTATAACAGATCATCACTACAGGCAGAACAGCAAATTGTGGCAGGTTATAACGAAAGACTTGGCAAACACACATTGGGGAAATATAGACACACACTTCTGTTTAATCATTTACCATTAAAATAAATTATAGCCCACACACATATACCTGACACTGACTTGTATGCATGAATTTTCAGTATTCAAATACACTTAAAAGAAAAAGAAATCATTTTTTTTTAGATTTTGTACTGGAATCAAGTTACAATGCACATAGAAAAAGGAACATTTTTATGTTGGAAAGTTATTATAAATATATTAATAATATTTTCAATCTAGTCAGTGATATTTTTTTCACTTTTGTAGGTCTTGAACTACCTTTATTGTATGATTTTCCCCCCTATAAATTGCGTGATAATAAGAAAATTTAACATACCACTCTTCAGACAATGTATGGCCCCTAATGATTGGTTCATTTTAGCTGTAAAATTAATTCACATATACATGTACTATACATCACAACGATAATGGTACTTTTCCCATACAACGATGAATAATGATGTTAAGTGATTCTTCTTTACTACATTCATCCGTTTTACACAAGCCCATTGATTGCAATTTTAAGGGATTGATTAAACAATATTGCATTATTTTTGGTTGGAACCAAATGCCACTTATAACTAATTATTAACTTTCAACAATTTGTGACTGTCCACATTTTTTTACAATATCCATACATAGAACAAAACAAAACATTGCAATACATATAAATAGTTGCCTGCAGTGTTAGTTTTAAACAGTATCACATATGGAAGAAATAATGATAAGATATAGTATCAGTACTGGAAATAAATGCTATGTAAAACTATGTAAAAATCAGCTGGGATCACTGTATGCATATTTTCTCACTATTGCCATAAGGTGCATATATCAGTTTCATTCAAATGCATTCCAATTATTATATGAAATGTTCTTTTTAACAGTAAATAAAAAATTTCCCCATATAAATGCACATAATTTTTTTTAATAAGAATTATGAATAAAAATCCTGGATTTTTTTGATTTTTTTCTTAGAAATACCATGCATTGAATTATTTATTTTAATAACTCTATTTCTTTCTAAACCCAAACACTACATCAGAGAGTCAAAACAAGGTAAATGGCAAAAACACAGACTAATTTAAAACTGAAACTGCAAGGTTTACACATCTTTTTTTACCAATTAAAATATTGATGGTCCCCATTTAAAATGCCGAACTTACAAAAACACAACTTTTCAGGAGGGCAATTTTTATATTAAATATTAAAAATGCGAAGCTGAATATTATTGTACAATAATATTCAGCTTCGCACTTTTATAGTTACAATAATATTCAGCTTCGCATTTTTGCATATTTTTATTTCCACCAATCACAGTTCGGCATTTTATCATATGACCGATTTAACCTGATTGGTTAAACAATTATCCATTTTCTGGGCATATGCGCACTGATTTCCCGCCCTACACAGTGCAAAAATCACGAAATGTAAAAAAATGTAGGTTCGGCATTTTGAATGGGGGCCATGGATATGTACTTGCAATAATTATGTTCAGTAGTATATATCAACAAGTACAAAATATGTCTGGCATGCAATAATGAACACAATACATCTAATCTCATCTGCAATGTGGTCAAGTCAGCAGTATAAAGTGTGAAGAACAACGTAAAACAAGTATCAACAAAATAGAAAAACATATTGCTTTTTTAGGCCATTTTAATCTACGCTTCCTTTTTGTGTTGTTCGTGCAAATTGTTTGAAAAAGTAAGTTTAACAATATTATAACGTGCAACTAACAAACACAAAAATGCTATCTGGAACAACATACCGGTATACTTTTCAACTTACATGTTTTTCTATGACAAAATGTACATGTACTTCCCAACGATACACAATTGAGTTGATAGAAATTCACTGGTAACACATTTAGAAGTAAACTTGTATACCGATAACCGATTTTACTGTGATATTCCTGGTCACACTTGAAAATTCGCAGGTAACACATGTAGAAGTAAACTTGTATAATGATANGTCAAAGCGCAGTCATGTACTTGACACACTGCGATAGGTGTTTGTCAGTAAACATTTTTGTTGACTGAAAACACCAATATTATCATTGGTTAGCCATGACGTGCGCACGTCATAGCTATGACGTGCGCACGTCATAGCTACCGCGTGCGCATGTCATAGCTATGACGTGCGTACGTCATAGCCATGGCGTGCGTACGTCATAGATATGACGTGCGCACGTGATAGCTATCGCGTGCACACGTCAAAGATATGACGTGCGCACGTCATAGCTATGGCGTGCGCACGTCATAGCTATGACGTGCGCACGTCATAGCTACCGCGTGCGCACGTCATAGATATGACGTGCGCACGTCATAGAGACCGTTAAATAATATATTTCCTATGCCACATTTATGCCACCGTAGTTAAGAGATTTCGGGGTATGTTCTTATGACAGTTATCGTTGGTTTGCGTTTATGGGCAAATGTTGTAATCAAAACGCATGCAATAAATTTCAGCAGTTTTTCTGTGGGTTAAATCGCTTGGTTTTCTAGAATGTTTGTAGCTTGGTAGTCATAACATGATTTAGGTTCAACGTTTCGTTTATTTCTCGCTGGTGTAAATATGCCATGACAATGTTAGGCCCCCCACGACTACTTTGTACAGGAAGGTAAGACGGTTTATCTTTCGTCTGTCCTGTAGGCTTTGAAAGTTCCAGTGTATTCAACATGGGCGAAACACAGCCTTCGCCCCGCGAGCGGTAATCCCCTGTGATGAATCTAGCCGCTTGTCTCTGGATGCGCTCGATCTTGTCAATATTATTACCTAGATGTGGGTCCCATACCACAGAGCTGTACTCAAGTGTCGATTTGACTTTGGCTAAGTAAGCGGTTTTTCTGCAGGTTATCGGGCAGTGTTTGAGGTTTCTTAGTATGAAACCTAGGGTACAGTGAGCTTTCTTTACAATATAAGTGTGATGAGCGGTTGTTAATACTCAGTATATAACATTTCTTGGCGTTAAAACGCATTTCCCATGAAGATGCTCAGGTTTCCAACGCTTTCAGGTCGTCTTCAAGGGCTATGTGGTCATGTACGGATCGTATGGGCCTGTACAAGAGGCAATCGTCTTTAAACAGCCATACTTGTGATTTTTTTTATTTTTTTCCTTCTTTTACAAACATTATGTGTTAGTAGCAATTGAATACAGTTGTGTTAGTATACAGCTAAATGGTTTGCAATTTTATAAACAGAATGCAAGTTTATAAACAGCTAGTGTACAATGTATGCATGTGTACATAGTAAAAGAAAATCTTTGTAAAAAACACAGAAAAAACAAGCAGCAACTATACTTTCTATTTAAGACATTGAACTTTATACATAATATAGATATTTGTACTACACATATCATTGTTTTCTAATAATAATGGTAAATAAAGTGTAGATTTGAAAGGAAAAAAAACGTGAAATCAACACCACAGTGTATTGTTGAAATATTCATTTCAGTGCACATCAATGTAAAGCAAGTACATTTTTAGTTATGGGTTCATGTATTAATAATCTTACAACTGACCAATTTGGAATTTCCAAGTCTTGGGAGATGGTGTACTTTCGAATTTCCCTTGCTAGTTGAAGACTCCTTTTAAGCCCTGGTTCTGTTTGGATTTTACTGTCTTTTTTACAAATAAAAATATACCTTTTTATTTCAAGAAATAAAATATTAATGGGGGTCATTTTATCAGAACAAATTCCAAGGAGCACTTCTTGGCAAGAAATGTTGGGCAAATTGATGTTGTTTAGAATCAACGAATGTTTTATATAGTTAATAATAGATTGAGTGTGTTCACATTCACAGAAAAGATTAGTTAGGGTGTCTTCATGTTTTTTACAAAAGGAACATAGCTTTTCGTTAACAATTTTCATTTTATATAACAGAGATTTTGTACCCAAGATTCTGTGAACAATTTTAGTTTGAAGCCATTGTATATACGTATCTCTTGAGTTTTTAAAAACAAAGTTATGTGTAAACTTCCAATCATTATTATTAAATATTTCATTCCATTTATTTTGACTTGTAGGTTTTTCTTCATNGACAAAACAGGTCTGCTTTTAGCGATTCTCATAAAATTATGCAACTTTCTTGTTTATGACTGGTAGAAATGACTTTGTAGAAATCCAATGGTTTTTGGATCTGCCTATCTCATGTTACAATGGAGACAGTCATTACTTATACATTATACATGCAAGGAATGCATAATAAATTCTGCCTTTGTAATTTTGCATGACTGAATATACAAGCTTGAGATGTTTCAATTGCATCTCTTGTACATGTATTTATTGGCCCTCCTGCCATATCACTTAGTTTATGTGTGTCTAAATTTAACGAAACCTCACATGTNGCTTGAGATGTTTCAATTGCATGTCTTGTACATGTATATATTGGCCCTCCTGCCATATCACTTAGTTTATGTGTGTCTAAATTTAACGAAACCTCACATGTCAATTTATTACTTGGCTTTCACATTTCTAAATTTACCTTTTCATTATTTAGTTTGAAAATTTTACACAATTATACAATCGGGTGATGCAATTTGTCTTTTTCGTGACTCAATACACCAACATTTTTTTACGACATATCTCTTTCTTGGCTAAATTAACAATCATATTATTGAATTGTATCATATTTCGTGCCTATATTTGCTATCTAGATTCTGTAAACCAACATATATGCCAGATGTTGTTCTATAGTTGTTTNCGTGCTACTATCTTGGTGGTGCGCTCCAGAAATTCCGGATAAATAACAGCCCTTACGGAATGATAAGCTATAAGATAGCAGGTAACGTATTTATGACATTAAAATGGTACGAAATCTATCCATTTTTGTTTTTAAAGCTTTTAAATGGAGAGCTGACTTTTATTATCAACAGTTTCTCTCCATGCACTTTCATTTATTTATCAACTTAATATAAAAATACGAAATACGATAAAGTGTATACAAATTTTGTTGTATTAAGATTTTGATAAATGTTCTGTTAAAAATTCTGTACGTCATTGACCATCTGTGAATATATTGTGTTGTAATATGTGTGTATTCATGGGATTAAAGCCTAATGTATGTCGAAATAAACTTTAAACTCCATAAAATTAAGTAAAATTAAAATCATTTGTTGCTGAAATAATGCGTACAAATAAAGCAACGGTACCAGACAGAGGAAAGGATACGAGAATACTGGATGTAAGTTCATTTCACACACCCACAAACTCTGCAATGAGTCTTCAGTTACAACATGATCTTTGGGAGCATACAAATACTTGTTATCATAATGCATAGTTAATCATGTCAGAATAATTGTACATCAACTGGGACACAAGTTTCAAACTAGGAGAGATCATGATCTATTATTTAGGGGTGTAGTATGCAGAATATTGCTTCTGATAAATCCCTGTGCTGTCCGGCTAGCGCAGTGGTTAGAACACCTGCTTCTCACCTAGACACTCATGGTTTAATCTCCGTTCCTGGAAGCATGTGAGTTTGGTTGGTGGTCACCAAACCGGCCAGATGGGGTATATTCCCCCCATAACACAAGACCACAAAAATATTGAAAATCCTTCAGTTACAACTTCATAGCTGGAAATTGCNTTCTAGCTAAATACGAGTATGGTAAATTATTTTATTTTATTTGAGGTTCCTATTATGTTTCAAACAATGTAAGTCTGAATGTTATCAAGAATGATAATGTCCTATTGTAATCGGTTTTATCAGTTGCGTGTAATAATAATTGTATGACAAGATTCATTGTTGTTTTCGGACATGTACCTGGAAACGAATATAATGGTATGACCACTAAACAAAAAAATGTGTGACTTGATATGAAATAAAAGCACATTAAAGTGGCCTCATATTAACCTAACTCTACTGTGTTTGTATAGTCATGTCCTGTGCTATTTATACTTTTTTTTTTAATCCCAGTTAATGGTGTGTTAGTATATACATGTATGTATATCGATGATATATGTGTATTGAACTTTATAATGTCTATATAATTATGTATCTTGTCATTTTAGCACATGCAATTACTACGTGCATGTGTAATTTAATGATTGAATCGCACTCTGGGAAACAGGACTCAATACATGTGCGCAAAGTATCGTCCCGAATAAGCCTGCGCGCACAAGCTAATTTGGGACGACCCTTTCCGCCTGGGCTGGATTTTACAAGAACATCATATAAACGAAAAATTCCATAAAGGCGGAAAGCATATGCATAAAGCCCGTTTGTCCCTGAACGCGGCTAAAATGTTTAAAATGTGTTTGAATTACCTGTTAATTTCATGAGGTCAAATCTAAATATTCAGTTCTACTCAGCTCTCAGCATACTTAACCTCTTGATTTAATGAAATGACGACCCATGATTTGTAAGTGTACGTTGAGGGTTCAGTGCTTAACGGTTGTAACTGCTCTACGTTTCTTTATCCGTTAGAGTAGTTTGACGCTGTGTCGTTTTTCACGGCTAATAAAGCCCGATGTCGGCCCTTGATTCCATTTGCAACGATCGCATGTCTCAACTTCCATACTTCTCACGAAACATTGGCTTTACCAGTCACTTTGCTTAATGACAATAGAAGCGGGGTATTTTCCTCAGACAAAAATGTCTCTTATTTTTTTTGGATCACCATTTTTAATAGAGGTGCACATAAAGGCAAACACAAATGAGCCTGAGACCCATCCCTAAAGATGGCCTCAAAATCCAAGATTGTGAACCGTATCGTATGTGTTATGTAAGAGCAAAATGGCATGTGGGTGAAGGATTAAATGAGAGGCAAAATGATAAAACTGTGAATGCCATTGTGTCAGTTAGCGGCTTATCATCAGATAAATGTTGCCCAAATTATGAATATTTTTTGGAAGGGCAACAATCTATGGTTCATTGAATGTCCATTTTTACTGCATGCCGATCCCTTAAATTTAGGCCTGCGCATGTGGCTTTATCAGACTTAAGGCCATCTAATACGACCTTGTGTGGTCTCCTTTTCCTCAAGCGATGACACGTAGATGTTAAATAAGACTATTTTGCACTTAAACGCTTGACAAGAAAGAATAACCTTTAACTTTAAGGTAAACATTTTCTGTAGGACTTATTATCTTTTATGAAAGCCTTAAAATGGATGGAAAGCGATATCTTCATTTTGAGCTTATTGGTAGCCGAACAGTTCTTGGGTGTGACGAGTTGTCTTTTATAAGGTTCGATATCTTATAACCTAATCCTGCAATGGATTTGGTAAAAAATAATCCGACATTATTTCGACTAAATAAAGTTGGTCATCAGAACAATGCTTATAACGCACTCATAGTCATTTGGACCAGTAAGTGTATTTTGACCTACGATCTTAAAGTATGACGTGACCTTACAGGTAACTTTTAGGTTCTTGTGCATGAAACATTATTCCATATTTCTTCACATGTGCTTTTTGGAAATATTTCAAAGCAGTTATGCGTTAATGCTCATAAAAGCCCTATGTTAATATAGAAAAGAGCTGGATATTAGGTATGAAACATCGCAACATGCTTGGATATGTTAAAACATTTGTTTCAAGTTATTTTGAAACGATACAATATATGGTGAAGTATATAAGCTCAACTATGAAATACTTTTACAATTAAGTTCTGCACTTTGACCTCACAATGNTCAATTTTGATGCGCTCTTGGTTTTTAGTTTGAGCAAATACAGAGCCATTGAAGAACCAGGTGGTCTCGATGGATGGGTGAAGGGACAGTCTGTTCATCAGCGCACTGTTTAGAGCCGTCACTTCGTCAATTAGCCTGTGCCCAGCAGCCTTCATTTCCTTTCTCTTGCGCATGATTAAAGTTTTGTCATTGTTTGATTTCAGTTTTAGTATTACTGGCCTTATGTTTCCTTTCTTGCTAGGGATTCTATGAATCGCTAGAAGTTTTTCAGACTGTATCTGGATTCCTTTGTCTTGTAGTATATTGAGAATCGTTGTTGTCAGTTGTGGAATTGTCTCTTGTTGGTCTTCTTGGACGTCTTGTCATACTTGTGACTTAACTGTGTCAGGAAGGTCATTTATATGGCAAAAAAACAAAGGTGGACCGAGGACAGGCTCTTGAGGTATTCCTGAGTCAACATGGGCAGATGTGGATTTCTCCCCGTCTATGACAACTTGCATGTGGCGATTGGTGAAGAAGTCTCTGAGCCATGTATTCAGTGTTCCACCGATACCATTACTGGAAAGTTAACTCAGGAGCTTCTCGTGTGGGTGGTGTCGAATGCTTTCGAGAAATCGAGGATGGCCATATTTGGCTTCCCTTGTCGTAGTAAGTTAGAAAGTCATGGATGGTTGTAATTAGTTGCGTTTCGCAGGGATAGCCAGATCTGAATCCGTGGTTGAGTGAAGTGAGTATTTTGTTCTGTTCTAGAATTATGTGATCTAGAAGTTTATCTCCTTTCTTGAAGACAAGGGCGATGTTTGCATTCCGCCAGTCGGTTGGTAGCATCCCTTGGTCCAGTGATTTCTGGAAGATATATTGAATGGCTTGGGCTAGTTCAGATGCACAGTTTTTTAGAACAATGGTAGAGATACCGTCTGGGCCTCTAACTTAAAAAATATTGAAACCAGCAAGTAGTTTATTTACGCCTTCCTCTGTTATATGTAATGGGGTATTAATTTTGTTTTACTACTCAGGTTGGGTAAGGGCGTGTCTTTATCTTCTTTAGTCAAAACTGAGCTGAATTGGTCTAAAAGTATCAGTGCCTTTGTTTTGCTATCATTCATAAGTTGACATATTTTTTTTTAAAGAGGTGCTATGTCTGTGTCTTGGCGGCGTGTATTAACGTATCTCCAGAATGGCTTTGTGTTGCTTTCGTCAAGTCCGCTTTGGATGGTGTTGTTTATGTGTTCATTTTCAGCCTTTTTGCAAGCTTTCTTGAGCCAGTGTAGGGATTTCCGGTGTTTACACATTTTGGATGGAACATGTTTGTATACAATTTTGTGAATTACATACTTTAATGTTTCCCATATGTTTTCAAATGATAATGATGGGTAAGATGCTAATATTGTGGCTGATAGTTCCTTTGTTGCTTCAGATATGGTAGGCCAACTCGCTTTATAATATTGATATATTTTCCGAGGTTGTTGCTTGATCACATGGGGTATAATATTAAATTCTGTGACGATCATGGCATGGTCATTAATACCTGGCACTGATGACGATGTCTTAACCAGTGATGGGTTATTTGTAAACACGAGGTCTAGGATGTTATCGTTTCGGGTTGGTTGTTCATGTACTAGTAGAAGAATATCCCTGGTGTCTCTATCTTTGACTTTAGACCACACAATTTCACATTCGCTTGTTAGGTCAGGGAGTGCGATCATTACAATGCCTTCAAGAGATGCTGTAAATACACCTCCACCTGTTCCTATATTCCGGTCATTTCCGTGGACAGTTAAAATTTCTGGAAATACCTCGCAGTTCTTGATAGCATTTGGCTACGGATCTTTCCCTGGTCTGACGTCTCGTAGCCAAGACTCTGCGCCAAAAACAAGGTCTGGCTTTATGTATTCCCAAGATGCTTTAAATGACGTACTATTAGTCCATTCACTACAATAATTCACAGTTAATAACCGGATGTTTGTTTGTAGTGGTGGTCTTCCAAGTTCAGGGTCAGTTGATGCACTTGAATAATTTCTAGAGCTAAACCGTAGTGGTGATACGGTGTTCCGGGAGAGTATATTTGATCTTGTCTATAAATGTTGTATGGACTGCTTGTATGCGGAAGATTAAAACAAGATGATGTAACTGATTCCATTTTAGAGTTCAAAAGCGAGAGTGGGGAGAAAAAGTTTGTAGTATAGAGTTCAAAACTGTTAAATGTTTAAATGTCCACACGTATACGTTCACACTTGCAGCTCAGCCAGACTACTGTCTTGTGATTTCTCCAAGTGAGACATATATGCTATATAGTATTCAAATTCTTTTAATTATTGCTGAACTATGTTATCATCATCATCATCATCATCATCATCATCATCATCATCATCATCATCATCATCATCATCATCATCATCATAATCATCATCATCATCATCATCATCACCATCATCATCATCATCATCCCTTGATCGGTCTGGCCGCTAGGGGAAAATGAGGGACGACGATACAGAAATCCTATTCCAGTCAGGTCTGTTGTGTGCTGCTGAGAGTAATTCATCCATGGGAAAGGATGTCCACTCATTTAACTTGGACGTACTCGTTGGTCTTGTGTTCCGTGCAGGAGATGCGAAGCAGTTTTCGGACACATTTATTTTCAAATGCCTGTATCCTGCGCTCTGTGTCCACATGAAGCGTCCAGGTCCCGCAGCCGTAGACAAGACAAGACAAGACAATTTATTTTGTTAATAAAGGCCACCGGCCCAAAATATAATACTAGTATACAAACATGTCATATTTAACATTCATGCGTTGTGAATAGTTTTATGTATATACTTTTCGCATTAATATATATATAAATAATACAATTTTCTTCAATGTCAGATCATTATTTGTTTTCATCAGATTTATAAAATCTATTTCTTCTCTGTTTCCAGTATACCAAGAAAAAAGGTGAATGTTAAGTTCTTCGTGAAATTAAGAACAATGAAAAAATACAAGAAATTCGTTTTTTAATGACGCATGTGTTTTCTACATTTAGAAAATGTATTCACTATCGAAGATCATGCTCTATACCAAGATGTCGTCCAGTTTCAATAAGGAACTTGTGGTTGGAACATCTGAACTTTTTAAATGCTTTTCTATAGAAGGATGGTATTTTAAGCGAAAGACATTTTTCTGGTTCAAGCAATAATTTTTACATTCTACATGTTTCACATCTAGACGAGTCGAATAAACTCCCTGACCATTTTTGCGTGATACAACAAATAAGGCGATCTTTAAACAGTTGTACAAATACATCAACATTGCAAACATTCTGATAAACACAGACATAACCAAATCCATTTTGATTTAACAGGGGCGTATTAAGGTGGGGGCTAGGGGGCTGAAGCCCCCCCCCCAGCTGGCTGGCTAGATACGATTAAAAGACAACAATAGCCCCTTAAAGTTTCAAACATGTCCACTTGTGTATTTCCTGTCATATGCCCCTAATGAGCAATAAACAGCTGTCGATTATTGTGAGGGGGAAGGGGCACAGGTCCCTCATTAGGGGGGAATTTTGAGGTGTTTCCTTTTTATAATCATGAGACACTTCTTTGTAAAAAAAAATTTTTTTTTAAGGGGGATTTTTTTCAAAACAAGGGGAAAAAAGTATACTTTTTTGATGGGGGACGGGGCCGAACGGGGCCGATATACGTCCCCAAAAAAACTTAGATCGAGGGCCCTCGGTCGCCCAGGCCTAAGGTACAAGGATGCCAGCAAGATAGACTTCAAAGCCTGTGGCATAGCTACAGACACCTGGAAGACTCTGGCTGAAGATCGCACTGCCTGGCGAAAATCAATAAATAGAGGCATCGTGGTAGCTGAGGCAAGCAGATCCGAGCATGTAACTTCTTAGGGAAGCCTGCAGTGTGTAATGTGCACAACAAGGAATGTCACTTCCGCATTGGCTTGCTTAGCCACAGCAGGCAGATGCCCCCAGAAGTGACAAACTCTCCCCGAGACTCAGCTCTGAATAATAAAAACCAGTAGGCAGTACACAGACAGGCAGCGGAATCATGGATATGATTATTTGTTTTTTTGCCATCCCGCCCTAACCACCCCTCGGGACCCTACCCCCATCCCATTTCCCCAGTTACCGCTGTCTGTGACTATACCGAATGCAATATATAAAGAATTTGTAAAATCGAGAATCCTTTCCCCACCCACTTGTTAAACACAGAAATTTGATCTCTGCCTTGGACATAGTCGCCTTGGTCTTACACGTGCGAATCCAAAATTCCATGCTTTAACATTTGCCAAGTATGTTTACCACGCTTAAAAAAAAACTTATCGCATGACAAAGTGTTTACGATAAACGTTTTTTGTAATCAGCATCTGCCCTTTAATTGTGTCAGAGAAGTTTAAATAAGGGATCCATATACGAGAGGCCCCTTAACTGAGACAGACAAAACTACTTCCTGTCCAAAAGATTCATCCCATTTTTGATTATTTAAATCACAGTATTAATACTATATAATCAGACAGTAATTTGACAACATCTTTCTATCAAGGCACGATGACGCTCATTTTCTTTACTTACAGGGAATGTAAATACGACTGGTGATCACACGATCTACATGCAGATGTTTGTTTTTGACCAAAAACAAATTAGGCAATGTGTACATCGACAGAGGTAAGATAAGGGTAAGAGACGTTTTTGACGAACATATAATTGATCTGAATGCTTACTAACGAAATATAATCAATCAAGCTATGCAGTTATTGTCCTACACATACACGTACAAAACATGATTATTGAAACAAAATATACTGGAAGTATTATATAATACTACACATACAACTATACTTATATCCAATGAAAGCTGAAGTAAACCGCCAGTCGCAAATTGTACATTTTTAATTTTATCGAAATAAAGTTTAATAAAAAATTAAGTTATCACGTAGAGAAACTACTTTGATTTGAATAAAAATATTTAAAACAATGTTACGAAGCTCGCTTGATAAAATTGCCACTTATTTTTTGTTAATGGCCAGAAATCGACTGGCTTGAATGTTGCTGAATAAATATTTATGTTAAACACGTGCACGCATTATGTTCATCAACGGTTTAAAATTGTACGCAAATCTTCCGCTTCACAATATAAAACAAATCTTAAATGACGAAATTTGGCTAAAATACCATAATGACAACCAGTATGTCATGTTGGCTAAATGTAAATGAATATATTTATCAAATACTTCCATGCATCGAGTTCATCAAGTGAGCTCAGTTTAGAAATATTCGTCGTTATGTAAAGTTAAGCAAACCCACGATGGCGGCTTATAATCTATATTGACATAGCACAATTAAAAAATGGCACGCACTTTTATCTGGTTGTTAAATATAAAACGCGTTGAGTTTTATATTAAATGGAGGCAAATTGAAGTACAGTTTTTTATCCAAGATGGCGGACATTGATCCCTTTTAAATTGTATCGAGGTTACACTACACTAAATCATTTTGTATCCCTCCGTGGGCCATTCGAAAGAAAATCACTATTAAGATGTGTTATTTAATTGATTGGATTACTTTTAGCGGGAAAACATATGATTTATATCATAATGNCCCCCCCCCCCAAAAAAAAAAAACACTGATGTATCTGGTATCCGAAGAAGGTGTGTTTTCTGTCAGTTTAATATGGCCATCTAGGGATGTTATTTATTTTAAGTGATTACAGATGGATATTTGCGTTCTTAAGCATGTGGAAACATCCTGCGATAGACATGTAACCGTGACGTAATTTTGCTGTATTACCTAATTTGCTGATGCGATTCTTCGAATATAACACCTACACATCACGAAAGCACATTTAGATAACTTGACATAAGTAATAATGAAACCACCCTACAACGATTAATGCTATTTTAGGTATTAAGTATATATAAAACAATGTAAGGTATAAATGACTGCCATTATGTTGTAAAATACGATTAACCAATCGCCCAGAAAACTCAACTGATGAACTATTGCTCTATTGGTCATTGTCGGCTCGGGTACTACTTAAATGTACCCCTTGTACTCTTAAGTATACTTAAATGTACCCCGGGTACGTAAAATATACTAAAACGTACCCGGAAATTTTAACGCTAAATTTGTCGTTGTCGGCTTTTTTTTCAAATTATTTATGTTCATATTTATGTCCGTCCGTTGGGAAGTTTTGAGCATGTTCAAAATTTTCCACCGGATAAAANGCCTATCTTTCAAAGCATCATGTCCGGTATAGAATTCTCGTAAATTTATCATGCTGGTGCTGTTTATTACTGTATTTTAGGTGGTGTAATTTTGGAAAGCTACCGATAATTATGAAGTTACACTATAACTCTAATGCTCTAAAAAAAATACCCCACACTCTATGGTACGTTTAATTCGTAGCCAGCACTTGGATTAGTTATCTTATATATTAACTAGATTTTTATAAATTGGAATACCACTGTTTCTAAAAAAAAGTATATGTTTTCGTACTATCGCTTGCACGTCACCCAAAGTGATGAAAACTTAAGCTTCAAGCAGATTTCTATTTGCATCGCTTTAAACCCATTGTGGGACCGAACATTACTTCAAAAATCGTGTTGCAATCTTTTCACATACATTTTGTTTCAAAGCACTTACTAAGCATTTAAGCCGTATCATGTTTTTGTTTATATAAAGTAGATCTTTACCAGCCGTGTTTAAAAATGTATAACACCGTGGGCATTCACAAAACACAATGACGTCAGTTTAACTTTCAAAGAATGATATATTTTAATCCGAGGGAACAAATCATATCAGGTGACCACAAATGAGAGAATCATCGGACATCATTACCTGATGCCTTATATGAAGCATAATTAATTATTATTGTGCTATTTCCTCGTCGAAAAAGTAATGTTGCAATGTTTTAAACTGTTACCGGTGAATATTTCGAACTGTTGACCGGTCAATAGTATTTACGAATTCTTCCTGTGATATATTACGATGATCTGGAACTTCAAATGTTAATGAAAAAACATGCTGTAAGTTAAAACTACTACGAGTAACCGAACAAAGAATTTCCATTTAAGTAAGCAAACGTTCTCAAATGTTTTCAGCACGTTATAATGTGTTTAATTAAAATTTTCGGAATACTAAATATGTACCAGTGATCAGTATTTATTTAGGAAGGTTTCGTAAAAAAAAATGACGCAAAATAAACATGTATCAACCCATAAAACATTTTAATTCCAGATTAAAATAAGCAAATTTCATTCCAAGTTTTTCCTTAGTAAGAACTTATTTAATGTTAAAATGAAAATGTTAAAATAAAAAATTCTCAAATATTTAAAATCTATCGGCCGTGTAACACAACGAATTTAATTCAAATAATATCATTATTGAATTATCATATTCAAATAGATAATTTGACCATAAATACAATATCATCTATGACAATTATAATTCGAATGCAACAACTCATAGAGTATTCATATACAAGCCAAAAAAGCCAACATAATGCCAAACACACACACAAAAACATGCACACAATACAAGAAAATCAATACATTCAAGCAATAGAAACATAATAAGCGGGGCAATTCATTTACTGATGTAAGGTAAAGCATGCAAGCTAAAGCAACAAAGCCAAACAATCTCTAGAAATGCTCATCAATAAAAACAAACGTACAGTTTCTTGCCTACAGCCTTTACATTATAGCACGCTGAAACCAGTCTTTATAATCTCTTATAATAAATCATTATTTGCATATACACAGCTCAACATCTTATGATAAATGTGGCGTGTTCTGAGAAAAATGGGCAAAATGCTTGTGCGTAAAGTGTCATCCCAGATTAGCCTGTGCAGTCCGCACAGGCTAATCAGGGACGACACTTTCCGCCTAAACTGGATTTTCGCTAAGAAGAGACATCATTTAAACGAAAAATGTCATAAAAGCGGAAAGTGCCGTCCCTGATTAGCCTGTGCGGACTGCACAGGCTAATCTGGGATGACACTTTATGCACAAGTATTGAGGCCCAGTTTTCTCAGAACACGACACAAATAAACAGATATGAAGCTGGCAATCTCCACTTAGTCTTCTGAAAGCATGTGCAAATATTTATTGTAAGCGTAAGAAGGCCAGTCACATACAAGCTGAATTTTATCAGCTAAAACATTTAATCTAAAATCTAAAATGCAAAGCCCCTTCTAAAAGAAAGTAGAATATGAATTTGGATCTACATCACATTTTGATTATATTTCACGTGGGTTTTTTAAGTAAATGTTATAAGTGAATGGTTTTCCTGACTTTGTTACACACAGAGGAGATTCAGGTCGAGCAGGAATTGTACTTATCATATCCGGAATGGCTGCCAATGGACACAATGGTGAGTTTTAACAAATGATCAATGGACTGCTCAATACTTGCTGCCCAAATTGTATAGATTTGCCCATTTCATATTTACCAGTATATACTCACCTCTCAATAAGAATATAGGATCTTTTAGGTATTGTTATGGTGTTGGAACTAAATTAGATTTTCTAGCTAACAGAAAAAAAGACATAAACAAATAAACATCAGAAAACTGAAGATTTTATGTAAGAATTGACTAGTACCAAATACATTTTAAGCAAAAGATCTGGTGATATAAATATTGCTTGTTAAACTTGATGAAATTGTATTCTAGAAGATTATTTAAAGGTAAGATTCAATATGAAATCAGTTACCTTATGTAAAGAATAACCAATTTTTGCTGCATGGTACGAATTTACATAATTAAGAATTAATTCAACATATTTCAAAGAACTACTTAGAAACTACACATATACTTGTCGATTAAACGTTAATGCTGGAAGAAACGCTTACCCGAAATGACAGAAAAGCAAACAAAATGATTCCCACTGCATCTTCATTTTTTTCCTGGAACCCTCAGCATAAGCCCGTCCAAGTCAAATTTGAGATATCTGTCTGTCTGAAACAGTTGGAAATACTACCATTGATTAATAATTGTGAAGTCATTTTTAATCAACATGTTTATACGAAGTAACATCATGTGTAATGTCTTTCTATGACTATCATTTGAATACCACCTAGACAAATGACCTGCTAACATGTTATCAACACCTGAAATGTGAACTTCCTTTATTTCAAATTGAATATAAGATGCGAATATATTATTTTTCCCAAACAAATACCGAATTATCTTTGGATTCTTCTGAATATGAAATTAAACAAAATACAAAGACAGATAAGCAAACTCCGTATGTTCTCTTTTTTCAGCAACAGCAAAGTCATGTTACTAAACAAACATACTCACACCATTTGTTCTCATTCTCGGCCGAGTTATAAGATGGTAATGGTCCGTTGAAAAACTTGGCAACCAGGGGGCGGGGCAATTTTCCTTACTTGTCTATAGTAAAACCTTGCGAACTCTCTAGATTTCACATTTATTGGCACATCTTCAGGAAACTTGCTCAGAACATGTGTCCCTATGATATATTGACTTGGTTCGAAACCGTGCCACATGGGGTTTAAATATAGGTCACTAGGTCAAACTAAAGAAAGAGCTTGTGATCACTATAGAGGTCTTATTTATTGCCGTGAAACTTGGTCAAAACATATATTTCTATAATATTTTGAACATGTTTAAAACTGGGTCACAATTGATCAAACACTAGGTCACTAGGTCAAATAAAGCGTTTGAACACTCTACAGGCCACATTTATTGCCATTGTATTTTAGACACGATAGTTACATTTCTAGTTTTAATTTCTTATCCACATACTTGTACGGAGGTTAATTAAAAACGATTTAAACTATACTTTATATAAATAAATGTATTAGATTATTTGATGTTATATTATACGTTTGTAACATAAATTAAGATTTGGTCACTTATGTTACCAAGTTAACCCGCAATAAATGTTCCTTCGTTTTTGAAGAGGGTACTTACAATATAAGTATTTTTATAGTAAACATATAAATAATGACCCTTGTTTACACCCATGTTATCAAGTTACCCTGGTTGTTTTATTGATTGAACACAGTCCTTGAGTTGAGATACCTTTTCTTTGTATGCACACATAAACAGTTGTTAAACCGCTGTGGGTGTGTATAGTTTAATCTTACTCTTCATGTCACATGACTGGTTACTTAGTTACTTTGTTTACTGTAGATATAACCTTGCAAACAAAGGTTGGTGTGTTTTGTTTTGTTTAATAACCTATTCGACTAGATACCTTATTTCTTTTAGTTAAATCAAAGATATAAAGATCAAAAGCTACAGTGGCCAACGAAATGGCGACCTTTTCACAGTCCACCGTTGACAAAAGGAAACGACTGGGTCCAAGACTTCTTGTGTTCGACCAACACGGTGGAAAACGTTCTTCTTAAATGTGATGTTCATAAAGAAGAAAACCAATGTTGTGCAGAGACCATAGCCAGCTGTGCTGCAGTAATTGTGCTATCCAAAATCACAGGTACACTGATAATATTTGTCGTACAAACATTTATGACACAAAGTATATGGTTTTAACTGCTTTGAAATGAACTTCAATATTGTTCCAAAAATAAAAAATAAATGATAATAATATTAATACAAATGCTTTTTTAAGAAACCGCACTTTGTTGTGAAAAGAATATAAACTTTCATTTAAGAGAGTAATTACTTTAGTCTGATGCACTCAGAACTTTGGCTTTAGATTAAAAACATGTAAACATTAAAAAAAATCAGTCTAGTTAAAGGTTAATTATAGCAGTAAGATGATCATGTACTATTTCGGTGAAATTATACAGTAAAAGCCTCATTGTCTCTTTAATAATTATGAAACAAAG
Organism: Dreissena rostriformis; assembly: GCA_007657795.1. Classification (NCBI taxonomy): domain Eukaryota; kingdom Metazoa; phylum Mollusca; class Bivalvia; order Myida; family Dreissenidae; genus Dreissena; species Dreissena rostriformis. Next base: position 60,130 of record VMBQ01001447.1, read on the forward strand.
CGACCATACAAACCATGATGTTTCAACATGTGTAACACTATTTTATCTGAAATGAGCCTTACAATTAAATGTATGGCACAAAATAAAAATAAAAGATTAAAACATTATTATCGAAATACATATAGATAATCAATGAATTCTTCTTTTAGCCAAGCTATTTATCATTTTTGTATTGATCAAGCTGTAAAAATATGTACTTTTGCATCATTATTAGATTAAATTAGTTTATTTTTTTCCTTTTTATAAAACAGAATGTTTTCTTACAGGCAATGCAAAACAGTAATGCTTTTATCAGACTTGGTAAAACATAACTCCACAGACCTCAAACAAGTATCAGATACTATCAAAACTACTCTGCCGGGACTGAAGGAGCTTTAGAACAACCAGGAGGCAAGCATTCAGGACGTGCACAGTTCATTCGATGAAAAGTTAAAGAATATACAGGAAACTCGCGAACAAATAATTGCAGCCTTGAATATGCTTGTAGGTAAGACACTGGAGGAAATGAAATATACACTTATCAAACTGCAAGCACCTCTAAAGAGTGATGTCGACCAATGTTCCACTCTTCAAAATGAATTAACACAACTTGGAGACGCTATTCAGGACATAAGCGATAAAGGCAATCAAGAACTATCTCTTATAGCCAGCATTAAATGCCAGGACAAAATAAAGCTGTATGAAAAATATAGGAAGAAGAACTTTGTTCAAGAAAAATCGTCGATATCATTCCAGCCTTATAGTGAAATTGTTCAGTGCCTATCCAAATTGTGAGGTCTTGTAGGGATAAAACACAGTACCCAGACATCGACATTGCGGGGTAATCATAAGGATCGACGGGAAGTCTGAGTATAATGTACGCGTTCCAGGTGATTCAAATGACAAGTCGCTATGCAGTATGAGACATATGTGTTCTCCCTTGTGGACAGGTCCTGGTTTCAGACTCCAATCATAATAATGTCGAGCTTCGGAACCAGCAGTACCAGGTGGTGAGTCACTGTAGTGTTTCGGGTGAGCCATCAGACATGTGTCAGATCACACCCAGTGAGGTTGGTGTAACTGTTTTTTCATAGGTCCAGTTTATCAAAGACAACAACAGCCAACTGGTGACAGACAGAAAGCTTCAGTTCCAACATAAATGTAATGGTCTTTCCCACCACCAGGGAGACTTGTTTGTTACATCCGGTACTGCACTGTACAAGAACTCACTAAGGGGTAAACTGACCAGCAAACTACACGCGGTTAAATCGGATACCTTACTGAGTACCGGTAAGAATTATGTATTATTATCATATATTATATTTATCAACAAGAAGGGTATTATTAAGAGTCAAAAAGCAGTTGTAGAAGTATTTTTTACAAAAGCAAGAAACTTACAAATGTGCAGTATTTCTCTTATAACGGTAATTCATGTATATTGACTGTCATAACATGACCTATTTATGAAAAAGAAGGTGCATTGCTGGGAAAATCATAGTTTCTGACCTGCTCTTTCTATTTTGTTGTTAATGTTATATGCTTATATATAACATTGGTTCAATGCATTTTTGTTTCAATGTATCGACTGTAATAACGGATGGGAACAAATATTCGAATGTTCGAAGCTCGGTTAAATATTCAAATCTGAAAATTCCGATTCGAATATTCGATTTTTATGCAAAGAAACTTCCCAAAAATATATAAGTGCAAAGTCGCATGTTTTGTTTAGTGCAGACGAAATTTGTGTATTAGTCATTGTTTCGATAACAGCAGCTGAGCTGCCGTCAATAAACGAGGTGATACGTGGCATACGGGAGGGTATCTCGGCAGGCTTACGGTCTTTAATAGTTTCGTTAGTTTGCAATGGTGTTAAGACACTGTGTTTAATATTTTTGAATGATAATTGCCATGGTATTTACCGTTCAGCGTCTGACAACAGACACAAGCCGACTTGCTTTACCTTCAAATCGCAAATTATTTTAATTGCTATATCCATATATTAAATCCATGATTATCTCGTTACAAATAAGTTGCTCAAATATTTACGAATTAATTTGTTTACAATAAGTATCATTTCATTTAGGCTCGAGAGCGTTCATTTCCAACTAGCTAGATTTCTAAATACATCTAAAATCTAGATTCTAAGCACTTTTAAGTTAAAGCAATTCCAAATGCCACATTCTCGTGTTTCAAAATTATTTCACGCGCTCAACAGAAAGGCACCATGCAATTTAGTATAGTATTAAACTAAATTATGATTAGGGTAATATGATTACCGGAACTATCGTATAGCTTATGAAATATATTGAGCGACAAATGACGAACATAATAACCAATGAAGAAAAAAATCCGCGTTTTCAAAGATGCGTATCAGATATGTTTCCGCAATCCTAAGTTCTGAAATTTGCATCTAAGGTTTAACAATCGAATATTCTTATAATGAAAAACGAATATTATAATATCATTTCAGTATTCATTCCCTTCCCTAAATATCATATACAATATATTTTGTTCTGTAAATTGTTGCAAACAACAAACGAACAGGATATAAAAATACCGGTAAATCTTTTTATGTGATTATAATTTTAACAGTTTGCTTGTGTTACTGGTAAAAAATAACGAGGCAGGAAAGTTTTATTATTGGTTGTTTTTGAACACTATTGTCCTATAATTAAAACACACAACTAAAGTCATATTTTGTACAGTATATTTTGTGAGTTTCACTCATGGTTATGCAAAACGATTGTAATCATGTATTCTGTTGTGTAGTACGGAGTTGTGCAGTGAGCCTGACGGGTGACAAGTTGTACATCAATAACCCACGCACCACAAGCCCTCACCATGGCCAGGGATGGAGCAGTCCTTGCAACTTTCGAAGAACCTGAGCTACCATCCTCCACTGGTGTACACGTGACACCTGCAGGCCAGGTGCTGGTATGTGGACATAATTCTAAAACTATCCTACAGGTGGACAGTTAGGGCAGAAGGAAGCTGACCAGTATGCCTACACAGCGGGACGGGCTTCATAACCCATGGCAACACTGACTCCATTATTGTGGGACAGTACCACAACAACAAGATCCTCAATTTAAACATGATATATCCTTTCAAGGAAACGAAAATGTTAAGGAAATTAAATTTATCGAATCTTTGCGCAATTTAAAGCCTGAAAATCAATTACCAGTGATGAACTTTAACACAACACTCTCTTCTAACAACATCGCAAAGGACTTAATGGCACTTCGTTTAGTAATCAGTATTACCTAAAGTTTGCCAAGGCTTTCCATCTTCCCTATTCAGTGGCTTGATTTAAAGTAAATTAATATATTTATTTATTGAAAGGGCAATTATAAGTTATCCCATCTTCCAGCCTATTCGATGCATTAACTTTGTGTCACGATATTTCTTGTAAATGTCCGTGAATAAAAATATTTAAATCAAGTATCATCTAGTCCGCCAGATCCATGTATTGTGATATCATATCACACGCTAACTGTTAAACCTGTGTAACGATCCAGAATAATGCGATTCTTTTTTCTTAGCACTTACATGCGTGTCTCAAACAGGGGGTATTCAGTGATATCGTATCGATATTAACAATGGCAATGGCGTCATATTAACTGTCGTCAACGTCAGCTGATAAAGAAATTAAATAGAATTACTGGGTTGGCTACTGTAGAAAACAGCCTCTCCTTCGCAATGTTTCTTATGTGCGACCTGTTTGCAGATGTCCATTTCCAGCGGTATCACTCCATATTTAAACCATTACCATTTATTATATCATAATCACATGTTATCCATCTTCTTCGTCTTTGCGTCCTGAATAACAGCAGTAGGAGGTTTAATGTGATTATAGTCCCCGTCGTCTACGTGAGAGCTTTTTGCCTTTGTAGCCAATGTAATGGATGTCATGTTCAAATCGTTATCAGCGTCCTGAACCGTGTCATGAAAAACCACTTGCACTTTCCCATCCTCATGAACAATGTGCAAGGACCGGCTATTTTTTTAGTTTATCGTTAACATTGTCAAGCGTATTAGGCTTTCTCTCAGTAACAGTGGTACTAGTTGTGTAATCGTAGTTCTCATCTTCAACACGTGCATATGGTTCTTTGGTCTCTTCTACATATGTGTAATTAGCGTCGTCATTTTGCGAACAAGATGAATAGCTTTGAATGACAGAATCTGGTTCAGATTGTGTGCATTTCTCTTATACAGGTTGGTTGTGGTTTTCGATACCGCTTGCAGTGTCCAAAGCGGGCGGTACATTAGGCAAGAAATTGCATCCAGCTCGTGAAATATTCGTTTTCTTCCAACACTTCAAGTTTCCTCTGAAAATATGGCATACACTTCGTTTATATACAAGTAGACCAGTTCGAAAGTTATGACGTATTTCCTCAAAACCTCAATTGTTTCCGTCTCAGCAACACTTTTTAGTTTAGACTTATTCTTCGACTATTTAAAGAAACGAAACTTGAATCAAGGGCAATCTTGAATTTGTGACAAATACAAGTGCTGTATACCATCGGTATTGAAACAGATTTATAGGTAGTCATGGGTTATTACACTATGTGTTGCAGACTAGCACCATTGTTTCAAACCAGCAGAATGTTGATTNGCATATGAGGATAGTAAAGACATATGTTGAAACCCAGGACCGACAACAGTCAGATGACGGCCATTTTCAAAAATGGCTGTCGTCCTCATTTTTTTTTTTCTTATATCAAATGTCTCTAATGAAAACAATGTTGTAGTAATGTCACAATCATAGTAAAAAATCTGGACTAAGTTTGTGTCTTTCCCATTGTCTGTTTTTTGTTTAAAAAAAATATCCCACTTTGGGTCAAAACCTTATTAAAATCATTTATATGAAGAAAAATGTAATTGCGATGTAGACATTTTCTGTGATGTAAAATGTTGCAATGTTCCTGAATTGATGTCATGAAAAAGCATTTATCGCAATATGCATGTGCGATCAAAATGACCAAAACGTTTGTATATTATGATCAGTAAATTTTTAAAGCACAAATATAGCAGTTGCAAAGTCCTTTTATAAAAAAAAACTATTGCACTATACACTATTTTAAAACTTAATGACCACATCCTTATTGCTCCCGATATATGTACTGGTTTAATAGACATCTGTTTACATATTCGTATACTAGCTATGATGTTTACCACAGCATTATCATTGAAAATTGGTCCTCTTTTAAGATAGTACGTGAACTTAAATCATGTTTCGATACATAAATGATATAATACATTCAGAACAAAACATATAATTGAGCCATCATGGCCTTTGGAAATTTGTTAACAATTTACAATGCAGACACATGACATGTGATATCAGTGTTTTAGAATACATTTGTGAAAGCATTGGAAATCGCAAGTGTGCCATAATTATGTATTACTCTAACGTAAGTAGGACGTTTAATACCAGGTATTTTAGTGCGCAACCTTGTGAAAACCCAATATGAGTTTTTATAGCCAATTGGGACACGTCTGTAATAAATATATGATAGAGCGCCAGGTAACATACGAGTAGTTAGAATTATTGATATACGCACCTACAATTTCACATTTTATATCGTGGTCACTCACAAATGTATATGTAATTAAAAACACCAACATAAACAGTTCTTAAAATTGTCGGTTTTGTTAATTTAACAAATTATATTTAATACAAATTCTATTAAAAATGTGTTGATTTATATTTTACTTAACTCTAGGTGTAATATGTATGACATAGTTTGGTTTGCTCGTAAGCGAAGATATTCAAAAGTAACAATTCATTCAAATATTACATTTGATAATATCTAAGTTATTTAGTATATCTTCGAATAAATAAATTCTACTACCTTCAAGACGCATTTAAGTAGTGTATATGGCTGTTCTACTATCCAGACATCATCACTACAATATCTCTATGCGATAACTGAACATGACATATTGATAAGAACTCAATTATTTGTTTTGGCAGTGAATAACAATGGTATGTCAAACATGAGAGCATTATGCGATAATATATGTATAGGTAAAAAAAAACGTCTGTGAAATACTATGTAGTCAGGCACGTGTAATTTACGCAGCGATTGTGCTGTTAAATAAAATATTACCAGCGTCATGCGAAAGTGGGTCTTATGCCATATGCAACCAGCTTGTCAGTAGCTACCCTGTCTGATAATAAGACCACGAAACCTTGCGTTAGTTTTTTATAAATAGCGGACAGCGTAGGTAATTACCAGACCGCTCGATTGCACAGGCTGGTCTGGAGCTACGCAGGCCGCATAGTGCATAATACCCATTTTCGTGTGACGTGGCTTGTATAATGAACAGCCGTAAATAGACATTAAATTAGAATCGATTTAGATGCCTTTAAGCTTTATTGCTACTTAATTATAAAGCCACTGTGTATTTTTTTCATTGGAGCAAAAAAAATATGATAAAATGCTGAACAAGAAAGTAGTGAACATGTTATTAAAAAACATTTGCAAAGTCACTTTTGTCGCTACCGATATTTTTTGCTACATTCATAACGTTAGACAGAATGATGCAGGATTGTAAACGGGGCAATGAGCTGACATTGATTTATTTAAAGTAATCTGTGTTTTCACTAAGAGTTAGCTGCAAGGCAAACCCAAATAACAGTGCTCCAGAAAACCTTGGGAAGATATTGGATCACACAGTACATGTTGATGCATGGTCATTTAAGTTCCAGCGTGTTACTACATGTTTGACGTGTCTTCTTATTGAAAATGTTATAATATCTGCTCAGAATTGCTATCACATTCATAAATAATACATGAAATACATATTTAAATGCCTCACAATGTTTACATCATTTATACCTGATGCATAGTAATACATTATAAATTTGTCAAATCCGAAATTCATGACGACTACATTAACGGGCTAAGCAAACTAAGATGCTAGTTCTTCTTGAATGCTCTGAGCTTTGTATGCGTACATGCGTACAGCTCAGAGTTCTTCTTGATTAAACCAAATTCCATGTAAAAAAAATGAAATCTCAAGTTTTTCTATAAAATCGACTCCAACAACCTAATGTATTGTAACAAACACATTACCTGTTACCATCGACATCAATTTCCGTGTTGTTTGTTGATAAATGCTAAAAAAAGTGGATACAAAAAACGTAATCAAACCGAACGCCGAATTTTTTAATTGACTATTCGATCTATCGTACGGAGGTTCCGGATATAGTCGGTGTATTACGATTGGTTGATTAGACACGAGATCTATCTCGCGGAGGATTCCGGAGCTAGTCCATAGCGTATGTTCGAATTCGGATTATTCGGATTTGTCCATTGCAAAAACGTACACATTTAAATGAACCGTTGACGTGTTTGAAACTTTGGATTAATATTATTATTATGCGAGCACACCATATCACGTAAATTGATTTAAATTGCGCATTAGTTATATATTTATGATCTGTGTGTGGTTATTTATGCCAGAAAATATTTTATGTTGTTAATTTTACCTATTAAAGTGCCGCCTAGATTTCGGTCGGTTAACTTTTCATGGTAAATCGTGTAATCAATTTCAACTCCCAGATCTATATATAATTCTGTATCTTCCTGTGTTAGAGTTAATTCGCATAGAACAGATTGGTTTGAAGTAAAATGTGGTTTAAGACAGGGGTGTATTTTGTCCCCTATTCTGTTTAATATATTTATAAATGATTTAGCATTGCTTTTGAAATCGTTAGATATTGGTGTTAAAATTGATGATGAGATTGTATGTGTTTTATTATATGCTGATGATATTGTACTTCTGGCTGATAATGAGCAAAACCTACAAACACTATTAAATGTATTAAATGAATGGTGTATTAGAAATAGCATGGATATTAATGTAGGAAAAAGCAATATTGTTCACTTTCGCACAAAATCTATGCCGAGATCTAATGTTGTGTTCACATGTGGTGACCAAGTGATAGAATATGTAAATCAGTATAAATATCTGGGCTTAGTTTTGAATGAGTTTTTGGATCTTGATGTTACTGCTAAGATGGTAGCTCAGAGTGCTAGTAGAGCTTTAGGTTTACTTATTGCCAAAGTTAAAACAATTGGGGGTGTACCATACGATGTCTACACGAAGCTTTACGACTCAGTTGTTTGGCCAGTCATTGCTTACGGGGCNAATTTGAAGTAAATCGGTGTAGAAATGAAGAAGTTCATGTAAAATACCATAACAAATGAGTGAAAATCTCTGATCCGGCCCCATCCCAACACCCATAACCCATGGGTCTGATCAAAATTCTAAATAGTGCACTGTCGCACATATGCTCATTGCTACCATGTGTTTAAGTTTCAAGGTTCTAGTGCTAATAGTGTAGGAGGAGCTAGTGGCCAGGACGGACGGACGGACGGACAGACGGCGGAGATAACCACATAATCCCCTCGCTCTGGACAATTCGGAGCATGGGGATAAATACATTGCTTTCGTGACAAAGAACATACGTGATGAAATATCTTGGAACTCCTTGGGCGAGCGCATGCCTATAAGGCGAAATACACAAATCAGTATAAGACTCGCGAAGCATTTTATTTCTGTAGCTTTATATCGCAACGTCAATATGCATAACGATATACTGTACTTAACATTATAGACTATACGTACTGACACAAGAACACTTTCTTTTCCTAATATCGTCTTTAAAATATCTTCTACTACAATAACTGTCAAAATGCCTACTCTCCTAGTTGTGTTGAACACAAAACCTCATCAGTGAAATTAAAAAGTTAATACAATTACTAACAACTCACGTTTGTTGTAACATTGTTTTCTTTCGACCGTTTATTGACTTTAGACTTGTTAATTTTATATCAAATGATATAATGAGCATGATGTGTACATGAAGATCGAACCACTTACTGAAATGTGTAACACAGTTACACGACCGATTGGAGGGACAATTGAAATTCCAGTCCACATTTAAGTTGCGATTCACCCAGTAAAATCAATAAATAAGAGTGACTATGTGGTGATAGATATGGTGACAATGTTACGCCTTAGTCGATTGTTTATCGAATTCCGTTGTGAATACGGACAAATTGCAAACAAGTATCGTGTAATGGATAATATTTGACCATCGAAATTGCAGAGTCATAGATAATGTAACATTCAATAAGCTATCTAAACCAATTTAATGAGATTAAGTAATCACTTATAATAAATTACCTTAATTCAATTTATTTATTATGTCTCTGTTTATTTTTCTCGGATTCCAAGTGGTGCAAGTAAAATACTTTAATATGTACAAAATATACACCTGTATCATCGTTTTCTTCCGTCGTGTGTTTGCATTCGCTTTAACCTTGATCTAGTGTTGCTTATGATCTATTTATATAAGCAAGATCATTCAACAAGAAGATTATTTTGTCATTAAAAATTAATCGAACATAATGAAAACGAAAAATTATTAACATACTTGTTTACTACACACTTTGTTATTCAGTCGGGATATAGATAATTCAATATTTAGAAATGTTCTCTTTATTCTGATCAAGTAGGATCATGTTTTTACTTTCGTTTTAAACATATTCGTGGATTGACATTTATATATCCTTTAAAAAAACACAATAAACGATATTTTCGCAACATATTTATGGAGTAAAGTCTGTCTTTGAGTGAGGTGGCCCGTGTATACCCAATTCTTGAAAGTGATGAGGTATTGTTATTACAAACTTTATTAAAATAAACGTAATAATTTCACAAACTATGAATATTTACAACAAAATCTTTTGAAATATTGAAAGCAATATCGGATTATCATCCTCACAGTGAACACAACCTAAAACTGCTCTTTACATTAATTATAAATATGTTCTTCTTGTTAGGGATACTAATATAATTTTACTTACCATTGTTTTCAGCTATCGCTTTGTTTATCGTCAGTGGATTAGTCAACAAACAAAGAAACATTTGAAACAATCCGAATGCCTTCGCCATTTTTAGTTGTGAGCATTAGCTCACGACTAAAGTTACAGAGCATGTTTTTCAAATCAGTATGTGCTTAGAAGCCTTAACTTGCATTCACCAACGAACGANATTCGGATTTGTCCATTGCAAAAACTTACACATTTAAATGAACCGTTGACGTGTTTGAAACTTTGGATAAATATTATTATTATGCGAGCACACCATATCACGTAAATTGATTTAAATTGCGCATTCGTGATATATTTATGATCTGTTTGTGGTTATTTATGCCAGAAAATATTTTATGTTGCTAATTTTACCTATTAAAGTGCCGCCTAGATTTCGGTCGGTAAACTTTTCATAGTAAATCGTGTAATCAATTTCAACTCCCAGAGACCCGGAGGGTCGAAATCTGGGAGTTGGATTATTGCAACTAACTAAGCTGCAATTCACATCGAGTATACAATTGGATTATCAGTTACCAGAGAAAAGAGAACAAGTCATGTACCCAATGTTCCGGTAAACAAAGCAACCCATATTCACTATTTCATCATGTTTTTTGTGAACGTGATTTTACACACAAGGAAGGACAACAACCTTTCAATGACATTGCAAAAGTGCCTCATTTGATCTTAGTTCCTGATATAATTACACTTAACTTGTTCCGGACAGATATCATTACGCATACACTCCCAAACGGTTATTAATAGTTTGGGTTTCGTGTCGCGACGATGTTGTTTCACTAATTGCCCATAATAATTTTATTTATTTTTTTAATCACATTTTACAAGGTGGAAGACGTGCTATGACGTAATACATTCACGGTTTGGAAGAGTAAATTTGAAAAGTTTATAAACTAAAGGGAATTTACCCATGAAAAAGGCAAATCATATTATGTCATTAAAGCATGCTTTTGTGTGTATGCTTCGTAATTTTACAAAACGTTTAAAAGGAAATGCGAAACGCTACTCCATACTGATTTTATATAATATGCACAAAATTACTGGGTTTATTACTATTTTTACGAAGCATTATCTGTAATGGTTTGATTCATATTTGCAACCTCTTCATCTAGTCTCTAGTTACATTTTTCTGAATAAACACTTTATTGTTATTATGACTGAGCTAAAGCGTCTTTCAAAAACACCAACACCCAAAAAAACACATCATGCTGATGAATCCGTAGAAGGTGTACCGGTATTTTCTGTCGGTTCAATATGGCCATCCAGGGTTGAAATGTATTTAAAGTGATTACCGGTGGATAGTTGCGTTCTTAAGCATGTGGGCCACGACGACTGGCTTGGAAACACTCTGCGATATACGTATAACCGTGACGTAATTTTACTATTTCATGTCTTACCAAAGGTGCTTATGCGATATTTCAAATTCAACACCTGCAAATTACGAAAGCACATTTAGATTATTTGGAGTTGGTGATAATGACCAAAACACAACGTTTTAGACTATTTTAGGTATTAAGTAAAATATAATACTATGAAAGTATAAATGGTTGTCATGATGTTAAAACAGACGATTAGTCAATCGCCCAGAAAACTCGAAAAAACAACCATTGAGTAATTTACGCATCTGGTATATAACCCATCTCCGCGTAATAACGACGATCGTTTACGGGCGGTCGAAGGTTCGAGACTCGCACACGGATTGTTCTGAAGACCGGTTCCCTTCCAATTAACTAATGAAATCGAAATGCGACGATTACCTTCCTGCCAATCTCCCGGCATACAGGATAGAATATGAGCCTCGCTCTGTGAAAATGGCCTTTAATGCATGTGCGAAAAGTATCGACCCATATTAGCCTGTGTAGTCCGCACAGGCTAATCAGGGACAACACTTGCCGTTTAATGATTTTTTCCTTTTAAAGAAAGTCTCTTTTTAGCAAAAATCCATTTTAGGCGGAAAGTATCATCCCAGATTTGCCTGTGTGGACTGCACAGGCTAATCTGCGACGACACTTTAGGCACATGTATTAAACCACCTTTTCACGCGACTCATATAATTTACTGACTCTTTTTCGCGTTATTGGGATGATTTAGTATATTACAAATTACTTATGAGTTTGACTTTGTATAAACTTGAATGTCAGTCAAATATTGTTACATCATATTTCTGTCACTGACAATTTAAGTATGATGTTGCAATGATGAATTAAAACGACAGTAACAGATATCAACAGACCGCCGCCCTTCTTTGTGAATATGAAATAATCTTTTAATCTGTATTTTTTTCCTTGTTCGGGTTTCGTTTACATATTGTGCAACATTATGTCTTGATTACCTTAGTTTATTACCAATGTAATTACATTATTCAATCTTCATTATTGCAAGTGACTTTGCATACTTTACATAAGCTTTAAACCGTGTTTAAGAGCATCTGTGCTGAAATGGCCATTCTGGAAATACCCGCTGTAAGTATGAGATTTGCATGATGAATTGCTAGGCATGTTTTGACACTCGTGACATTGTATGGCCTTGCAGATGTTGACATAAGGCTTTATTGTTCAAATACGGAACTATATATAAAAAATTAAAAAATATTGTAAGGGATTACGTGAATAAGTCATCGAAAAAAAAATCATTTGGAATTCCAAACTAACATATTTTTAGAAGTTAAATGCACGCATGACACCGTGATCACGTGAAACAAACTAGTATATGCATACGATGTATGATTATAAAGAAGAATTATAAAGCCTAATATAATAAACTTCTACCACTATTGTATGTTAATACAATGAATAAAATGATGTTATTTAACGAATATGTCCCTGTGCTAAATTAAAATATGTATTGCAATTCAATATGACACGTGTTTTTTTTTTTGCATTTGGAAATAAGCCTTATTTAAATATCTCACAAGTTCAGCGAGTTTGATTTACACTGCACATAATGAGTCTTAAAGAAAAAATATGGAACAATCGCAAATTGTGTTTTCAGTAACTGCTTATGGATAAAATGTCACGAGGTTCCTATCCTTGGGGTTGTAAGGGGACACAAGTCGGTTTATGGCGGACGGAGCGAGGGGAGGGGGCCTTATAATGAACTGACATCCTGACATCCAATGTACGGTCATTCATGTATTCATTTTTGCATTCATCCATCTATTCATTAATTCATTCGTTCCTCTAATTAAGCACACACCCCGAGCTGAAATACCAACCTCAAAAATTGTGTTATGTTTTGTTTGTGTAAATTTGCGTTTCTCACTGGCTAGTGTATGGGCCTCCTATTTAATAAACTTTTTCACCACTATTGCAACAGTCATTTTTTATTTTGAATATTAATATAGTGATGTAACTGATAACGTACTGCAATAATAGTATAATAGTGTTTGTTAATATATTATTTTTTATCCCACTTTTACAGCGATTTCGGTTGATTATAGCCCCGTTGATTAAATTTCTGCTATAATACACGGCACGAAATGACGTCATATTTTCGACAAAATGACGTCATAAATCAAGCGAAAATAACAAGTTAAACTTATTTTGTTTAAATAAAAAGGTTTACTGAATAAAAAGTGGGATAAATAGAATAATAGGTAAGTGATGATTATACTATTATTGCAGTANTGTGCAGTCCGCACAGCCTAATCAGGGACGACACTTTCCGTCTCAATAGGATTTTCGCTAAGAAGAGACTTCCTTCAAACGAACAACACAAGACAAGCGGAAAGTGGCGTCCCTGGTTAGCCTGTGCGGACTGCACAGGCTAATCTGGGACGACACTTTACGCACATGCATTAAACCCCGTTTTCACAGAGCGAGGCTCAAATATAAAGCATATATAAATTGACCACGTAAGACACATATTGCACTTAAGCTTCGGGATCAGCGTTAGGGGAGGCATGTGCACCCTCCTCGGTAAATCTGTTCCTGACTTTGACCCCTTGACTATTGATAAGTCAAATTCGCATGGAGCCTTATGGTAAGTAAAGGTGACTAGATAAATTGGGTGTTGTTTTTTTATTACAAGACACTATTATATTGGAAACAATTGCCTAACGAATTTAACTTTCATTTAACAAACGTTCACCTACTTCGTCGAGTTATCTTCGTCATCATATCGATGACCCTTTGTCACCAAGATAAGCAACTATCGCAGTTACTTACCGTTTCTACCCTGTATCACACTTACAAAGCAATGGATGTAACAGTATTGACATTTCAAGGCGGTGTCGAGACCAAAAGTATCCCCAACAAAAGATTCATTCACGTCGTGGAGAGGTAAATGTTGAGCTGCACGAGTCAATTATCGCCCGTGCGCAACCAGATCTAGCTGCAATCGCCCATGACACATTTCACCCCAAAATGGGGTCGTGTCAATCAGTGAAAAGAATAGGGGAAAAGAAAACAACGATTGATAAAACAATTCGAACACTATTGAAACGTTCAATAGCCTCTGATTGGACAACGGGGTAAGTTTCTCGTCTGTTGTCGAATTTATTGCTACTTCTCACGATACAAGGTAGATCCGATTTCGACCCGTGCAGAGATTTAAAAACAGTTCTCGTATAACATCAAACAGTCTGCACTCGACGGCGTTTATTTGCACACCGACACCTGGGGTTTAACCGTCAATTGCGTATTCGTATATCTGTTTAATTTGATTGTTATGATTTCGATCTCAAAATCAAGCCCCATTACAAACTTTCAACTGTTTGACGCGTGTCATGATCAAATTAAATGCGTTTGATTGCTGGTCTGATAAGTTGATAAAAGCCCAATTTCTCATAGTGTTTGATTTCGAATGTAAACAAACGCGGTGTTCATATCTATTGTGTGGGCAAATCGATTTAGTTGTTTGATTGAAATTATAAATAAATATCGAACACTTTGATTGTTTTCAGACGAAAACTATCATTTATTTTTTTTCCTTTTTAATTTAGTTTTCTCAGGAATATAACACCATGGGAACAAAATATTGCCGTCGATTTAGACGCTTACTTAATCATTTTAATGAATCTAGACTCAAAAGCAACGAGTCGGCAAATATAATTTAAATTAATTACGCACGTTAGATTAAAATCAACGTGTGAACAAATTATAACCTGATAATAATCGTAATCTTATATGATCCGCTTCATGCAAAAAATGGGCCTTATGCCATAGGCGGCAAGCGTAGGTCGAGACCAGCTTGCGCATTCGATTTCGTAGCCTCATTAGCGGACATGATCCTCCTGACCAGATTGCGCAGACTGGTCCGGAGCTAAGCTGACCGCATATGACATAAGACCCATTTTCGCATGACGCGGGTCATCTATTTGATGGACGGTGTTTCCTGTAGCAATTCTAAAACAATATTTAAGTCATGATAGTTATGTCAGTAAATCTTATAATTTTCGCATTTGAAAGAATATCTTAAGCCCGCACTGAACGGCATGATAGTTGTGTCCTAATACCTTCTGTATTGTGTGTGGCATTAGGCCATATATAACACGTATTTGAGTCGTGTTCTGAGAAATCTTGGCAAATGCATGTGCGGAAAGTGTCGTCCCAGACTAGCCTGTGCAGTCCGCACAGGCTAATCCGGGACGACACTTTCCGCCTCAACTGGATTTTCGCTAAGAAGAGACATCATTTAAACGAAAAATTCCATAAAAGCGGAAATTGTCGACCCTGATTAGCCTGTGCGGACTGCACTGGCTAATCTGGGATGATAATTTACGCACAAGCATTATGCCCGGTTTTCTCAGAACGCGACACGTATTTTAGTCCTGGTTGTAAGAGTTGGGTCTCGTAACGTAGGATATTCTTGTTTCATGGTAGTCTTTTTTTTTTTTTTTTTTTTTTTTTTTTTTATTTTTTNTTTACTAACATATATGCTATAATAATTAAGAACATCTTTCCAAAATTGGTTTCTTAAACTTTTGACAATTTTTTGCACATATGCATTACCCATATTTAACATTTTTTTAACATCAAACAATGAGTAGACTAATAGAAAGCATTTTCCCGTACAGAGTGCAAGTTTCTTTATCCATGTAAGCTTCATACTTTTTTCGAATGAGTATATATCTATCATATTGAGTCATGGTAGTCTGTAACACGCGTTTTACGGGACCAATGGTACGCGACATTTTGGACTACCCATCCACGGTTGATGTAGGCATAAACTCCCTTGTTTCCAGTTGTCTTTCAACTGAGAAGAGCGAAAACTAAGCTCTTGCGCTCAATCTCGTGCACGACGGTTACATGAGCAAGAAACGGCAATTCAGCTGGAGATTGCAGTACGTCATCAGATACTTCAAGCAACTGTCGATATGCAACCCGACGTATCTTCCTTTGTAGTCACCGAAGAATTAAACTCAATTAGCACCGCCCTGTTAGGTGATTTCAATATTATTTTAAGCAGTTCAACGTCCTGCAACTGTTAACAAAACAAATGTCATTCAATTGTATGGGGACCATAAAAGTATCTGATCATACCGGTAGATTAACCGCATCTATAGCAATCAATTTGTTAAAAGTTTGTCTTAATTACGGAACAATTGGCGATCGTGTCACTATTAGAAACGGCGATAAACTAAGCAAACACACGACCATTATAACATTTCTTACGGCAGCACAAAGGAAAGTAAATTAATATTTTATGACAAAGGTCTGAAAAGATGGGAACAATTAATTCAATAACGGCGATGTAATTTACATCAGGATCGGCTTTCCGCGCACGAGGCTCTCGTGTGTGATTTACAGTGCGTGACGGAAGGTTGCTGACCAGCGGTCGGGAGCGGCCGGGTTGATAGGATCAGTAGTCTATTATTTTTCTATTATTGGAAAATGTTTCAGTCCGTTAATTGTCAGTGTTTTGTAGTTATAAGTGCGGACATCGAACCGACGTACACCTGTTTGATGGTTAGATGAAAATAAAATTACTTCAAATTTGTTTTATTTATTTTTTCATAATCATCGGGAGCGACGAAACACTTTTGTAAAGCCGTGCGGTGCGGACTTCCATTAATCATACTATAGGTTTTATATAAATAAATTAAATTTAAGGAGAGTGTCATTTGGCGTGATTCAATATTATACCAAGTCGCATTAAGAAATAAAACATAAAAACTATTTAATGTGAGCATTGCTCGATATGAAAATATCGATCTACACATTACTTCTTTTAACATGCAAGTCAATTACTGTTTAATGGAGATTGCTCGTGTCCTTAAACAAAATGCACTTTCAGAAGCTGATCTGATAGACCAAACGATTAGCCTTTTCGGCTCTGTGGCCTCAACTCAACTTTGATGTTCAACACCAAGATGAGTTTCGCACTGTGGGGTTGAGCAATCAACATTGATGCTGAACGTCATGGTGCGTATAATGTTTAATGTTAACATAAGTTCATACCAAACTCGCAGCAGATTAACTTAACTGCTGACAAAACATGACGTTAAAAAATTGCAGTACAGTTAGCTATTGATATAAACTCAACACATCCAAGGTGAATATGAACACTTAAAATATCGGTCATTATTTAATTATATTTTGTATTAAGTACGCAATAGTAATACATAATCATGCACATGATCGCATCACTTTCATCGAGACGTTATCATCATATCCTCATCATCGCCAATACAGAAACAACACAGAAACCCGCCACGAAGAATAGTGATGTATGTACATAGGTGAACATGGCTCCTTTTCATTAACCCATTTATTCCTAGCGATTACAAAAAAGGCCTAGGCAAACAGCGTAGACCCAGATGAGACGCCGCATAATGCGGCGTCTCATCAGGGTCTGCGCTGTTTGCTTAAAGGAATTTCTGTAAGAAATATTCTAAATAAAGAAAAAAATATACTAGACATCCCTAATTTTGTAAATAAATTGATCCAATTCAGAAGGATGGGAGAGTCCACTAGGCATAAATGGGTTAAGAAGGTTTGTAGTGGAGTTTATCTGATTTTGTTATTGTGGTAATCCGATGATGATGGCGATGATACAAAGTAAAACAATTGCGTTGCATTCAAAGTGGTACCCCTGCCTATTGAAATAAAGATACTTGAGTAAATGTACATTAACGTAGTTTGGCCTACCTAATAATAGTGTGCAAGTCAATGCAGTTATTAAGCAAATTATGTTATTGCTAATGCTATTTATTACTAATACAATAATCTTAAATAGTGCCTTACTTGGCACCGTTTCACTTCGTTTTGAAACACTTCCTTTTATCTGAGCAGTGTTTGTGAAGTGTCCAGTCATTTGTAAAATCTACTAATTACTGATTGTTAGTTACGGACAAACAATTACGAATGCTTTTTGTCCTCTTCTATCTGTATTTGTTTTGTGTTTTTGTAGCCCGCCTACGTTAAATGCGTATTAAATTGCACTCAGCGTGACCGCTAATTGTTTTCTCAAATCGTCTTATCGCCCGGTGATTAATGCCGTCTCGGCATACATTAACAATACCTGACAGGTCATAAGAACCCAATCACAGATTATGACTGAAACTAGTCATCGTAATTATGATATTTGATACACTACAAGGTTATCGGCCAAAGAAGAATTATATTGGAGTCTAGCCGCAAAACTACGCCAGGCGTAAATTAAACCCGAAATTACTACGCGCGGCTTACAACTTCGACGCCCGACTTGAAACTTGACTCCATGTGTGACAATTGGGAGGAAAAAAAAACAAGTAATAGGACATACTATATAATGAAGGATAATGCTAACAGCTGATATATATCATAATTATGGGGTATTATATATCAGCGAAAATAGATCTAAACGATAAATATCGAAACATCTGTTTATGTCGTTTATTCATAATGTACAAAAGAAAGATACAATTTACAAAAGTTAGTGGTTTTTCTTTACTATTATTGTTGTTATTATTTGAAACAAAAATGCTCTGTCATTGTCGGTGAAGACTCAGACCCGTGCTATGAAAGGCTGATTTTAATCTAAATGGCGCGACTACTATGAACGCATGGTCGTATCTGTTTATACGCGTTATTAGAAACTTTTGACACTGATGCAATAAGTCACTAAAAATTCACACGGGGGAAACGAAACATCTGTAATAATTATTATAAATGAAAAATTGAATACGCACCTGAACATATTAACTTTGATGTATATCCAATCGAACGCATAACATTGGAAAAATATATCTGTTCTATTGTTGTTAAAAAGTATTAAAACATCTGAAGAACAGAACGGAATGAAATGTATATCTGTTTTAACGACGTTGGAAATTGCAAATTATTGATAACATAATTTAAGTTACAACGAAAATGGCAAATTGCATACTTATAAATTCCGAACCAAAAGTGTTTGTATTTTAATCGCCGCATTTATCAACAGACGCAGATGTTTAGCGCATCACAAAGTACCATTACATCTATCCGGGGGATGTTCCACTGTCAATATAATAACAATAAATCATAATCCTACTTGAACACGGGCGACTTGATCGATTGATTGATCGAAGGATTCTTCAGCCACTTTTCTCGTTTTTGGTGGTGGTGCACCTAGTAAAAGTGATGATGTTGATGTCAACGACAACGCGATAATAATGATCACAACAATGATGATGAGGATGCTTATGATGACGACGATGATAATGACGATGATGCTCTCGCATACAATCTCCCCACAGAGTTGTCTTTCAATACTCTCATATTCGATCTCCACACAGAGTTGTCGTTCCATGCTCTCACATACAATCTCCACACAGAGTTGTCGTTCCATGCTCTCACATACAATCTCCACACAGAGTTGTCGTACCATGCTCTCGCATATAATCCCCACACAGAGTTGTCGTTCCATGTCCTCACATACAATCTCCCCACAGAGTTGTCGTTCCATGCTCTCACATACAATCTCCACACAGAGTTGTCGTTCCATGCTCCCACATACAATCTCCACACAGAGGTGTCGTTCCATGCTTTCACATACAATCTCCACACAGAGTTGTCGTTCCATGCTCTCACATACAATCTATGATGATGAATATGATGAATATCTGATGAATATGTATTGAATTTGATGAATATGATGATGAATATGACGAATATGAATATGATGAATATAATGAAAATGATGAATACTTATATGAATATGATGAATATGAATATGATGAATATGATGAATATGATGAATATGAATATGATGAATATGAATTTGATGAATATGAATATGATGAATATGATGAAATATGATGAATATGATGAATATGAATATGATGAATACGAATATGATAAATATGAATATGATGATGATGACAATAACGACGACGACGACGACAACGAAGACGACGACGACGATGACGATGACGATGACGATGATGACGATGATGAGGATGAGATTGAGGATGAGGATGAGGATGAGAATGAGGGTGAGGATTAGGATGAAGATGAGGATGAGGATGAGATTGAGGGTGAGGATGAGAATGAGGATGATGATGAGGATGAAAATGAGGATGAGGATGAGGATGAGGATAATGATGATGATGATCATTCTCTTCGTCTTCTTCTTCTTCTTCTTCTTCTTCTTCTACTTATTATTATTATTATTATTATTATTATTATTATTATTATTATTATTATTATTATTATTATTATTATTATTAGGAGGAGGAGGATGAGGAGGAGGAGGAGAGGATCATACTGCTTGTGAAGACGAAATACACCTTTTTTCGAATGACTTTCATAAATTACTCAAAGGCCTTTTAATGTCAACTAAAACGCCGTCCTTGTTCATCGATCAACCTTGAATCTACAGACAGCTAGGTCATACAAATCTTACCATCTGTCTGCGATAGATACACACAATAACGACCTCTACCCCATGATTATGACAAACGTACCCCCTGCCGAAACGAATACTCATATCTGCTCGCAGGATGACAATACGACTTGATAATATAGCACCACTTAGTCACCGGAACCATTGAAAGCGTACATCGTCTTTTGAGTGTTCAATGCTTGAGTGTACAATCGTTTAGTCATCCCTTACAAAGACGACAGCCACCTCGTCGCTTATGTCACACGTTAACCGAAGTGTCAGGTTTCACTGGTTTATACATACAGGTGTAATATTGTTTGTGTGCGTGTGTGTGCACGCGGCCGTGTGTAGGTGTGTGTGCGTGTTGCCTTGTGTTAAAGGCTAACTTACTACAATTAGTGATGCTAATGGTGAGTGTATGAACTCAACATGACAAATCACCGCTTTTTCCTGATTTTAGATTTTAATAGTGTATGTATCCAACATGACCGATTATCGCTCACCCCCCCNCATTCTCAGGTTATTTTTATCTCGTACAAGTAAAGGATGGATCGCATTGGGGGTTCAGTGGAATAATGCTCGCCTGCCACGCGGGTTCAATTCACGGCCGATGCACGTTGTTTTTTACTGATTTAGTATCACGATTGTTCGGTCTTATCGGTTTTAATGTTGGTACCATACCTTGATTTCATAACGTGCGAGTGTTCCGTTCACAATGAGTTATGACAGGGACCTGGTTATGATCAAGGTTTTAGCACAATATAATTATGTCGCGCATTCAAAAGTAACATATACATTACACTATTTACGGTCAAACATAATTTTCAAAACTATAAGGCGATAAAATACGAAACCTTTTACTCTGCTATCTGCTCAAATGCCACGTGGACATTTTCTTTTCAACTCGAGTTTCTTTATTTGTTAACCAACGGATCGATATATAACTTACCAATCTCGTCGCATCGGTGGTTCAGTGGTAGAATGCTCGCCTGCCACGCGGGCGGCCCGGGTTCGATTCCCGGCCGATGCACGTTTTTTTTTTACAGCTATTACGCTAAAAAGCAACGAAAATTCCGTTATATATTTCGTAAAAATAATGTTTACATATAAATAATCAGTGTTCCTTATAGCAATAGCCAAAATTTCAACGTTAGATTTGCTCTGGAAATATAGATCTAACACGATACAAAATGCTCCTTTTTATTTTTATGTGGCACAATAAATTTCATTTTAATTTCTAGCAACGATATCTATTGATACGACAAATAAACACTGAATTAGTGGATGAACATGTGTTGAAAACATTGTACACCAAAAATAAAAAAGAGCATTTTGTATCGTGTTAAATCTATGTTACCAGAGCTCATTTAAACTTGAAATTTTGGCTATTGCTATAATGAACACTGATGATTTATATGTATACTTTATTTTACGATTGTATTACGGAATTTTCGTTGATTTTGAGCGTTATAGAGGCTTTAAAAATATTAGCACAAGACCATTTCCTAGCATTATCGCTTTTAATTTGAAGGCATTTTTCGTTAACCCGCACGACGGGCCCATGACAATATTTAAGACACGTACATTGTTGTGTCCCTGTATTGATGGCAATATCTTATCTCTTGGATATTATAATCGCGAAGGATTCAAAACTGATAAAGCCTAGTTCATTGTATTGATTTGTATTAACACATTTGTAACCTTTAATATTTATCAACGTGTTCAACCAAACGCAACCGGGCTGATAGTTAAATTTGACATACTGATAATGTGACAATCAAATCGTTGATAATGACAGTAAGCTTTTCAATATATGTATCTCATTTTAAATAAACAGATCAATAAATCATCAACATAATCTGCAATCTCTCAACTAGACAGATAGTTATAACACTGTCTATGTTTAATTCGAAACATTGCAATACTTATACAATATAACACTATAGGTGCTCAATTTTTTCAGATTTAATCGCCGATGTTGATTCAGATATCTGTAAACTTAAGTTCATATCTCTGCAACACGATACTAAGTGTCGCGCGCCTGGCGCGTGCCGAGTCGTCTGTTGACAAAATGGCAGGACAAGGTATATTCATACAAAGATAAAATTTGCAAAAGCAGCTATTTTGTGGACGCTATATCGGTACCAACACAACTGATTGCAATCGTCTTCAATCTAGCGATACATTCTATAGGCTCCCACGTTTTGGAGCGAATGTTGTGATTTAATGTTTGGAAGATTTATGGCATCTAAAACCATGTAGTAATGCAGTCGTTAGTATAAAACATAACATTCTTCACGATAAGAGTTACTTTGTCCCTAGTGATAATCATTTGTTTTTCCGCAAGATAGTGAGCTAAAGTAAATTGTCAAGAAAATGTTAACAGATATGTCTCATGGCACCACGACTTGCAATAGACAATTGGTGGAAGACAGCGTTCATTGTTAATAAAATCTTTATACAACACTTCAGAGCATATGTTATGATTTGCAAATGATATATTTTAGAGATTATATTCATTTTAGTAATTAGTCAATGACTACAAGCAAACAAGCTTTTTTTTTTAGTTCTGCTGCGCTGGAATACAAGCATGTTAACCCGTTTTGTTTAATACGCTCATCTAAACGAGAAATCGCTGCAACAACAACGATCGAGCGAACACTATTTCGACTCAAACACTACATAACAACACAGTGTGATTTTTTTTTGCGAACTATATTTTTATTTTTGAAACTACCGGCGCTGGTAACTGCACGCGTATTATGTCATGCTCAAAGCTAGTCTCCAACAATGAAAATACAAAACCGAAACCTGAATGAATCAGAAGAATGCAGACTTTGCTAAAATATTTATATATTGTCGGGCGGCTATTTCCATGTGCCAGACATGAAAAAAACACATTCCATCAGTTCTCTGGTATTGTTCTGTATTCATAAAACTAATCAACTGTTAATCTCAAGCAAATACTTTCATTACTATTTCATAGCCGCCATTTGCGTGCTGGATGAAGCCTCGTTCCGAATCAGTGCAACACAGCTAAAAAAAAATAGACGCAATGATCCAGTGGCGATTAAATTACTCGCTTTGCAAAACTTTTTAAATCCGACAGTTTCATGGTCACGACGTCCCGGGGTAGTAATAAATCAGTTGAAGACGCCACAGTGGGACTTGGTCTTAGTTCTCAAAACATATTACCGCCGATAAATCATCAGTTTTCCAGACGACATCAAAAGGAAAATTGACAATGTAGAAAAATAAGTTTTACATATTAATGTAATAATTGAGTCATTGTCTCTGATTGCTATCAATGAATTCAGGACAATGATTTCATGCAAATAGCGGTTTCGGCCAGCTACAGGTTTAACTATGGAATACCGTTAGGGCCATCGTGTTTACACATGCAAGTCCAGAGGGCGAGAATGCGAGAACACGATAGTACGGTGGCGACAATGCGACAATACGATGACGACAGTGCGACAATACGATGGCGAAAATGCGATAGTACGATGGCGAGAATGCGAGAACGCGATTGTACGACGACAACAATGTGACAGTGCGATGACGACAGTGCGACAATACGATGGCGACAGTGCGATAGTACGTCGGCGACAATGCGACAATGCGATAGTGCAGTAATACGATGACGACAGTGCGACAATACGATGACGACAGTGCGACAATACGATGGCGACAGTGCGATAGTACGATGGCGACAATGCGAGAATGCGAGAACGCGATAGTGTGATGGCGACAATGCGACAATACGATGACGACAGTGCGACAATACGAGGGCGACAATGCGATAGTACGATGGCGACAATGCGATGATACGATGGCGACAGTACGATATGACTATCGCATTGTCGCCATCGTACCATCGCACTGTCGACATCGTGTTGTCGCACTGTCGCATTGTTTTCATCGTAATATCGCGTTGTCGCATTGTTGCCATCGTACTATCGCATTGTCGCCATCGTATTGTCGCACTGTCGTCATCGTATTGTCGCATTGTCGCCATCGTACTATCGTGTTCTCGCAATCTCGCCCTCTGGATTTTAATGTGTAACCACGATGGCCCTAACTGTATTTCGTAGGTTTCGGCCAGCTACAGGTATAGCCCATGTTTCCAATATAAAATTATAACATTCCAGGCTAGCTCCATTCATGTGATGCATCGCCCACCTTAAGATATTTTCGGGGAGGCTTGATGTAAAAAAAACATGCAGCGAATTAAGAAAGTATTGCAACGAGTTTCACTACGAAGAAAGGCAATACACATTCGGTGGAATTTTTGCAAAGGCAAAACATCTTTTTGAAGCAATTATAAGAGGGAAAATCACGTGACCTGCGGTTTGTGTTTTTTTTTCATAATCTCGTGACCTGCTCTTCTCTTTTTTTTAGTTTGTGTTCTTTCAGGAAAAAACGATTTTAATAACACAATAAACAAATGGTTGTTCTAAATACAAATAAGCCGAAGTAAACACATACTCTGCTAGCCTTACATATTATGTATTGTTGCCTGCATACAAATCTATATATCGACCACAATATCGGACGTATTAAGTATATAACTCAGTAGTCTATAAAATGACCTTACAGATATTTTAATTTATATACAGAAATTCGTCTTTTCTGTTTGAAAAAGTTAGGATATTTTCACCGTTTTTTTCTGGTGTTTTACATTTTCGCGCCCACAGTCTTTCTGCGCTGCGTATAGCGTTGGTGAACGCGAAACCTCATAATACATAGGTTGCTGTTGTTATATCGGTTGAGGTGGCTATATAATTAATGGTGGAGGTTGTTGCGGTAGTGGTAGCGATGGAGTTGATGGCCGTAGTTATGAAACGAGCTGTTGTTCAAATTAATGAAATGTTATTTATATCCATATACAGTTCACTTGGTCCTGATTTTCTTAATACGAAATCAACCTTAAGATGCATTTTAATCGGCATTATAATAAAATAATCCCATTCCACGAAAAACGCAACAATGCGCGACACAGATTCAACGCGTCCGTTATTGATGACAGCACTGTACCAATGGTACCCAGCTTAAAGCCTTCACCGATAAAATCTGTGTTAATTATTGACTTAGCACTGAACGACCCGGGAATCAAATTTCCTAGAACTCCACAGAAAGTGTGCTCGGGCTGTTTATTTATTCAATTATTGTTTTGATTTACGCATTCGCACCAAGGTAGCGTTACCATTGTTGGCTGTTGATCTATAAACAGTTCCGCCATGAAACAAGCGCGCTCCATTATGTTTCGCCAATTATCCGTTGGTCAATGGCAGTCGATGGTGAAGAAACGTAAATAACTCATGAATACGGCCAGCGATTATTTTTGTTTTTCCAACATTAACTATTATGATCATAAGGCGTGACAAAAAGTTATTTGTTTCTACTAACACGACCGTCCCATATTTTTTGTCGACCCTGTTTTTTTATGATTCGATACTATTTGATAAATTAATGTTTACGTGTAAAGAAATATGTGTTATAATGTGGATTATTTTGTGATAGAACAGCCGTATTAAAGTGGAAAATAATTCGTATAATAGAAGTTAACGAAAAACAATATATCCTTTGTTTTTGTAGATGTTGGTGGAACTAGACAACTTATTCTTCGGTCTGATGATAATGCTATTCTATTTCGGGGTCCAAGAAACAAGCGAAGGGTATACTCTGGCCTGTATTGAACACCCATTAACCGAAACCGAAACTAATTTACTTCTACGAATGAGCAGTGAATGAGAATAACTACAATGTATTCATATATATGTTCAGGGATGTCAATTTTTGGAAATGACTTCGGTAATATTTTAGTAGAACCGACAATTTAAGTCTTTACTAGAACCGACAATCCAATTCTTTACTAGAACCGACGAGAACCGACAATTTAATTTGTGAAATGTATCCATGCGCTATTTTTTTTTAATTAGACACCAGCATAATCGTGCAAACTGCATGGACATCCACTTTGTTTTAGTTCCAATACAGGTCCTTAAATAATAACATTGTATTATTATTATTATTATTATTATTATTATTATTTTTGTTATTGTTATTGTTATTATTGTTATTATTATTATTATTATTATCAATCTATTATTATTATTATTATTATTATTATTATTATTATTATTATTATTATTATTATTATTATTATTATTATCATTTTACTTTCGTCGCCGACAACGTTATAAAGTCAGAGTAACAGCAGCAGTTACGTCATCGTCATCACCAAGAAAATAATTAAAATCACCATAATTATCCTTGCAATTAGAATAACCACCACCACTATTGCATCATAATAACAGATAAAATATTTGAGCACTGTTCCTTATGAATAACTTCCACCAAAACAACCACTTAGATAACCTTGAATAACCTTGTTGCAATATTTCCTTTAAATGTACGTATAACTCTTACTGAAGTATGGGTTAACTACTGTTTTATTATTGATTCGAAGAACAACATCGGGGGGCATTGTTGCTTTCAACGCAAGTCGTAAATTCCGACTATGAAGTGTTCCCAAATGGTATATACAGTAATTTGTTTTATCGGTACCTCATAAAATGGCAATTTATTGCACTAGACTAGTCTGTTTGCATAAAACTACTTGTGCATTATCCCCGTTTACCTGAAGAGGAATGTAGGTTCCCGCCTTTCTTATTGATTTCGTCTGGATGTCAAAAGCATGTCTGGGTCACCAATGTATATAGTAATACCGTCGCATTGGCAAATGGCAACTACTTGTTAAAGATGCATGTTCAATATTTGTATAAAACATTACATAATTCGCACATAGGCGAGATTACATTGTTATTTTGCCACCCCTAGACGTGAAAGTAGGGAGGCTTTAGTTAAAAAAGCCATTCGTTCAGTATGTATTTAGGTGTTTGAAACGCCATCAAAACATGCCCAAATTATTTCTTACCCATGTTTAAAGTATATGACACAAATGGTAACCTACATAAGACGGTCTGTCGCGAGCATTACTCATATGGCTACCATCTATGTCAAGGTCCTACTTAGAGTTCAAATGCCCAACATCAACAGTTTTCATTGCAAAATATGGCTTATCAGCTCTTAAATTTGAATTGGACGATTTCAGTGCAAAAATGTGTATCTTCACATATATGCGACAGCGTGCACAAGAACATATGGCTATCTCCCAAGTCAAGATCATAACTTGAGGTCAACTGTCAAAATACCGCACTTTTTTAGAATATAAATCCTTTCTCGACATTTCCAATACATTAATACTTAAATAACTTCGCAAAATTGTTCACCGATATAGCCGGCCACATAGCTACCTTTTAGGTGAAGATCTCTTAATAGGTCAAAACAGGCTAGAGCACTTATCGTCAAAGTCGGCTTTTCTGCTATTTTACTTCACAAGCATTCTAGGGTTTCGAAATACATGTAACATAATATGGCAAAAAAAACTGTTTATGTATATGAGACGGTTCGTCTCGCATAAACTACATGGCTTACATGAATGTCATATTTGGACATAAATGTTCAACATACAGTCCTGATTAAACTAGCTCTAGATCTATGTAAAATTGGTGGGATTCCACCATATCACCAAAGTTTAACGTCTTATGCAAAAGACGAGTACCGGTAAGTTGGTAAAGGTTGCGGGGGATGGGTGTCGAAATGCAACACCTGAGTTCCGGCGCCATTGTGTTACCAAAAGACCACGTATCTGCTCTATTAAAGTAACAGGGGGCCCACCAGGAATGGCTGCGGACCAACACGGGCTTGATCTGCGGTGCATATAACGTCATCAATCTGCGGTGATTCAATGCATATCACGTCAACGTCACTTTGACGACGGATCGATATTTGGTCGAGCAACAACCTTAACTCGTCGTTAATTTCTATAATATTACTTTACCAAGTCGGACCTGACCCTCAATAAGTTTCCATCCGTTATTGAACAATCACAAAACAAATGAGCCTCGCTCTGTGAAGAGGGGGTTTAATGCATGTGCGTAAAGTGTCGTCTCAGATTAGCATGTGCAGTCCGCAAAGCCTAATCAGGGACGACACTTTCCGCCTAAACAGGATTTTCGTCAATAAGAGTCTTTCTTTAAACAAAAAATACAGTAACAGTGGAAAGTGTCGTCTCTGATAAGCCTGTGCGAACTGCACAGGCTAATCGGGGACGACACTAAACGTACATGCATTTAACCCCGTTTTCCCAGATCGAGGCTCAAATTTATTTGCGGAATCAAACATCGAAAATTTATTTCGAGTTCATAAAACAATAAACTGTCCCCGTGTCACTCAATAAATAATGTTGTTATTTAATACAATAATTTAGTGGCAATGTGACTTTAATACAACTGTCGATGTGATATGTTTAATGGTTTATGTAAAACACAGTATAATAAAGAAACAGACTTTAAATTAACCCTGATATATAAGTAGTGAATCTGTCGAAATATTTCGACAGACATATAAATAGACCGGATTTACTGCATGTAGACATATTTGGTTACGACAAGCCTGCTGTTAAAAAACATATTACGAATAATTGACTTTCGTCTAGTTCTTTGCGTTTGTTAATGTTTATTGATATGTTTAATCATTCATTAATTGGTGATTTTGTATTTCTGAACATGTTCACTAAACATGATAATAAGAATACTTAGTATAATAATGATAAATATTATTTTTTGTATTATTGTTGTTGATGTTGTTGTTGTTGTTGTCGATGATGATGGTGATGCTGATGATGATGATAATGATGATGATGATGGTGATGTTGTTGTTATTGTTGTTGTTGTTGATGATGATGATGATGATGATGATGATGGTGATGATGCTTATGATGATGATGATGATGATGGTGATGATGATGATGATGATGATGATGATGATGATGATGATGATGATGATGATGATGATGATGATGATGATTTGGCAAAACAGAAAGTAGAAACGCGATAACGGCACACCTTTGCCCGACATTTCTAAATCCATGTCAGAAAAATATCAACGCATTTAAATAGCAAGGTATGTAATAAACGTTGTTATTCTAGTTCCGCACAAGTCCACAACACCTGTGCAAGTCCGGAATGTCTGCAATGCAATCTTTGGATATGTGACATTATTATGTGTTTTTTTTCAGACGCTAATCAAGAACACGTTCTACATTGGAGTACAATGTGCAATGCATGATTTTCTCGGAATGCCAGGAATGTATCCTTAAGGCGACAGACCCGATAAAATACCTGAAAATTATTACAAGTATTCGAACAGCCTTTTGATTTGACTGGTTCCGAGCACAGCTCAAGAACACATCTTAAACTTTAGGTTACACTTCAATCTTACATATGTATAAATAATATTAATTTGCACCTAGTGGTACGAATTACTAGCCTTTTGGTACCAATTTTATTCAAATAAGCTGTAAATATATGTAACCAGATTATTGTTTTTTTTAATGTATATAGACCTTTTAGACTATGTATATAATGTAAGGCAAAGTATTTTAGGTATTCCTAGTGCTGCCTTTTATTCTGTACTAGAATGTTATTGCTAATCATTTCTTTTATGATCAGATCATATGGGATAAATGATGTCTTTCCACTATTTTGTTTTTATTTATTTTTTCGTTTCAGTGTGCACGTGCACCTCTTCTCCAATTCAATATTTTATTCTAGACATTTTATTGCAGAATTTAACTATTAGATTTGCAAAATCAATCTAGGTTTTATGTGTAAATATTTTGTTGGTTTAAAATGGTGTTATTAGTATGTTTAATGTGTTGATATAACTTGTAAGAGAAAGGGGGATAACTTGGATACAATATGATCTTCCGAATTAGTTTTAAATAATTAGTATGTCTGTGATGTTAACTAATCTCTTGCAACTCAAACTTGAGTGGCAGCAATGAGTGTGTTTTATGTTTTAATGTATTGTTCTATCTGTGACTGTATGCAATTATGCTGATGAGACTTTAATAAACTATTATTATTACTTATAGTAAGCGCCTTTGAACGTGCACTCTTGTATGAAAAGGGCGCTATATAAATCAGGTATAATAATAATAATAATATAGTTAGGCGGGCACTCTGCGGTTTCTCGGACTTCGGCCTCAGGCTGGAGTGATCTTGGTTCGAGCCGGCTTGCGCGCACCAATAATGTTAACATCTGAAACCAAACAAAACACCATTTCAAAATAGTTCTGACTGGGGATATTCAAAAATGAATTCAAATTAAGCATGCTCACAGTTTCAGTATAAGTTCAACATGCATTGTCAACCAAAATAAGGGTTCAAGTTTTACTAGTTTTCGCGACTATTTTTAGGGATTTCAACGTCAAATTGCAACTTTCCTGCACATGCGAGCACATAAAATACTTCATGCATTGCTGCGTAACTAACTATGTATATTATCTAGTAGTTGTTATTGTTGAGACACGAATGTTAAAGCTAGTTCATTACATGTACATGTACATGTACATAAGTTTCAAAATTATCTCAGAGTTATTCCCAATACTGATTATACTTTATGTTTGGGAGCAATCGTATTATTTATGCAATAATTGTTTTTAAGACAGCATTGTTCACTTAAGGAACTGACAAAACCATGCAAGAAACTCCGCTGTTGGTTTTCGTGCACATACATGTATTACAAAGTATGGCAGTTTCAGTTTATTTACCGTTGACTTTCTTCCAAGACGTGTGCATTTTAAATCGTTTGAAATTTGACGTCCCTAACGTGCTCATTTGTGTTATGGTACAGTGTGCAATGCTGCGCAGGTGTGTGGGTACACACGTTGATTTAAATTCAAATACTGAACAAATTCTTCAAAACTCACAATGAAGTTCTGCATATCTTGGACTCTATTCTTTTTCTTGAAATCCTGGATGGTAAAACATAACTTGCAGTTTGTGATAACATGTTTCCTATGTTGTGTGTTCTTTTAATCAGTAGTTCCCTCACCTTAACAATGAAATCATCTGATTGAAATTGCCTTCAACGTTACAAAGTATCAATGACCGATCGAGTAACAATCGAGAAACCATAAGCGAAGGAGCGAACCACCCGGGGGAGGTATCGTTTCAATTATTTATTACTAGTATTATGGCCGTTTTTCTGAATATAATGAGACTGGAAGTACTTATACCTTAAATTTATATTATAATAATCATCGGGGATCAATTCGCCGCACTAAAGTATCAACTAAATAACACAGAACTGAAGAATACAAGATGCCCGATCAATGCATTCATTGTTACAATAGCTTCTCACCAAAGCGAACCGAATATAGTCCCAATTCAGGTTATTACGGTTAGATGCTGGGATACCATCTCGTCATTACATAATGCAGCCTCATGCACAATGACACACTCCGCGTCCTTACACAATGCAGCCTCATGCACAATGACACACTAAGGGTCCTTACACAATGCAGCCTCATGCGCAGTGACACACTCCGCGTCCTTACATAATGCAGCCTCATGCGCAGTGACACACTCCGCGTCCTTACATAATGCAGCCTCATGCGCAGTGACACACTCCGGGTCCTTACATAATGCAGCCTCATGCGCAGTGACACACTCCGCGTCCTTACATAATGCAGCCTCATGCGCAGTGACACACTCCGGGTCCTTACATAATGCAGCCTCATGCGCAGTGACACACTCCGCGTCCTTACATAATGCAGCCTCATGCGCAGTGACACACTCCGGGTCCTTACATAATGCAGCCTCATGCGCAGTGACACACTCCGCGTCCTTACATAATGCAGCCTCATGCGCAGTGACACACTCCGGGTCCTTACATAATGCAGCCTCATGCGCAGTGACACACTCCGCGTCCTTACATAATGCAGCCTCATGCGCAGTGACACACTCCGGGTCCTTACATAATGCAGCCTCATGCGCAGTGACACACTCCGCGTCCTTACATAATGCAGCCTCATGCGCAGTGACACACTCCGGGTCCTTACATAATGCAGCCTCATGCGCAGTGACACACTCCGCGTCCTTACATAATGCAGCCTCATGCGCAGTGACACACTCCGGGTCCTTACATAATGCAGCCTCATGCGCAGTGACACACTCCGCGTCCTTACATAATGCAGCCTCATGCGCAGTGACACACTCCGGGTCCTTACATAATGCAGCCTCATGCGCAGTGACACACTCCGCGTCCTTACATAATGCAGCCTCATGCGCAGTGACACACTCCGGGTCCTTACATAATGCAGCCTCATGCGCAGTGACACACTCCGCGTCCTTACATAATGCAGCCTCATGCGCAGTGACACACTCCGGGTCCTTACATAATGCAGCCTCATGCGCAGTGACACACTCCGCGTCCTTACATAATGCAGCCTCATGCGCAGTGACACACTCCGGGTCCTTACATAATGCAGCCTCATGCGCAGTGACACACTCCGCGTCCTTACATGATGCAGCCTCATGCGCAGTGACACACTCCGGGTCCTTACATGATGCAGCCTCATGCGCAGTGACACACTCCGCGTCCTTACATGATGCAGCCTCATGCGAAGTGACACACTCCGGGTCCTTACATGATGCAGCCTCATGCGCAGTGACACACTCCGCGTCCTTACACAATGCAGCCTCATGGGCAGTTACACACTCCGCGTCCTAACATAATGCAGCCTCAGGCGCAGTGACACACTCCGCGTCCTTACACAATGCAGCGTCATGCGCAGTGACACTCTCCGCGTCCTTACACCATGCAGCCTCATACGCAGTGACACACTCCGCGTCCTTACATAATCCAGTCTCATGCACAGTGACACACTCCGGGTCCTTACATTATGCAGCCTATGCGCAGTGACACATCCTGGGTCCTTACATAATGCAGCCTCAAGCCGAGACACACACTCCGGGTCCTTGCATAATGCAGCCTATGCGCAGGGACACACTCCGCGTCCTTACACAATGCAGCCTCATGAGCGGAGGGACCACAAACACTTTAAAATACACACAATAAAGTAAACACACATGCCCATAATCTACGGAAACTATTTAACAGTGCATGTTCGATTTATTTTGTTTTAATTTTCTTACGAAATGCATCAAATGCTACTGCTTCTGACGATGATGATGATGATGATGATGGTAAGCATGGTGATCATCAAGATGATCATAAGGCGTTGTACCTGTTAACCTCTGCATTGTTCAAAACGAATAAACATCGCAATTAAAAGGAACCATATTATTGTTCCCACTAATACAAATATTAAGACGCA
The DNA here is from genome assembly GCA_007657795.1 of Dreissena rostriformis. Taxonomy (NCBI): domain Eukaryota; kingdom Metazoa; phylum Mollusca; class Bivalvia; order Myida; family Dreissenidae; genus Dreissena; species Dreissena rostriformis. The sequence continues at coordinate 94,051 of VMBQ01001447.1, forward strand.
TTTAATGTCCTGCTTACCAGTTCAGTAGGTGAAACTTTATCATGCATGCACAGGCCAAAATAGTCTATCGCCGCCAAAACTAGGCTAGCTGAATGACAAAGGACGCTTATCTATTTAATCAGTCGGTAAAATATTCAATGGCTCTATCAAAACACGGTAAGTGTGGCTAATTTATTTGTATCCATCCATGTATGCTTGTTTGTCGAACTGGATACGTTCGTTTACATGACATAATTATTATACAAACAAGAAGGCGCGAAAACTTCCTTCGTGCAATGGGTGTAGTCCATTTGCTATTTTTTATATTGTCGGTATAAAAAACAACAACGAAATAAGTGATGCGTCATGTTTTAGTGTCCCCTACCGGTGAAACCTCTGGGGACTTATGCGTTGCACTCTGTCTGTCAGTCAGTCAGCCTGTCACACTTTTCTGGATCCTGAGATAACTTTAAAAGTTCTTCATATTTTTTCATGAAACTTGAAACATGGACAGATGGCAATATGGAGATCCTGCACGCCATTTCATTTTGTTCCTACGTCAAGAATTCTGGTTGCTATGGCAACAAATAGACTAGAAATATTGCTGAAAATGGTGGAGTTTCACCGGTAGGGGACCATATTGCTTGGCAATATCTTGTTTTTACGTTTTGTTCTTTTACTATCCCTTGAATCCAACATACATGTATTTCGGCTTTTATAAGGTACCAATCGTAGTTGCGATAGTGCATCAACATCGAAAGCATCTTAGTATAGAAGGCTTCCATATATGATCAGATCGTTCCGCGTCAATGATTTTTCAGAGAGTTATTGCTTTTTCATTTTAAAAAGGAAATTTTAATTTATATTTTCTTTTCCGCGCAAAAGCCATGGCATAATGATTTGAATTTGATGAAACTTTATGTTTATATTCAATATCATAATAGGACAATATGCGCATTTCATTCTGCTGGTACGATTTTTAATTGAGCTACAATGGCACTTCGATTACTGAATGGTAATTTTCAAAGATCTACTGAATAAATAATGTGAATTGGAAAAAAAACAGTATCCTTGTTGTGTCAGTATATTGCCAGGTAGACACACTCGAATGTTTAGTCAGAGAGTAATATCCTTCGATTATAAAAAGGACATTGTGTAAGTTTGTTCTATTTCCATATGATTGCGGGAACAAATAGCAAGGACTTGACGAAACTGTATATGCAGGTTCCTTGTATGATGAACATACGCGTGTTGCCAAGTTGTTGCGCTTCAAATATGTTTCTGTTATTGCCCTTTTATTACAAACAGGATATTGGCATGGCTGTTATTTATTTATTTTTGAAACGATTACGCTTATTTCTATCACATTTAGCCAGCTTCTCTACAAAGGGGTCATGTGCTCATACTGTACAATATGGTCCGGTCTTGTACGATAAGGGGGTTACGACCCTTTGATTATAAATTGGCGTGTTTTCCTTTCCTATGATTACAATCAATCCATACAATGACAAAGCGCATTATCTGGAAGCATTCATCAGTTCTTACGATAGTTTTGTTTCATTTTGTAGACGCCTTTATACAACAGGGCGTGGCAATATTGCTGAAAGATACAATCAAACCGATTCTACGTAAGCTATTAAAAGCAATCTGCCATTCACTTAAAGCATTTAAAAAAAAATATGCCTAAACTTTTTGGCGAATAAACATTATTGATTCGATGCGTAATACAATTTGCGCATTCCACATCATTTGACCGCAAATATTTCTCTTTTATGCAGAGGTCGCTGATATAGGGAAGAAAATATATTTATCGCAAGGAATATAATGACTCGTAACTAGAAACCGCGTGGGCGTAAGGAATAATTGTCAAGTGTTTATGTACTCTTAAGCAAGTTTATACAATTCGTGCAAATAAAACTTAAATTATAGAATGCTGCACCAAGCACCAACATTTCTTGATTATTGAAGGCATCTTAGTGCATGTGTAAGTGAAATATTAATCAGTACAATTTATTATACATGTGTTCAACTTGAACTACCGGTACTAGTTTATCTTTGTGTTAAACAGGAAAATAAAGTTTAAAGCAAAATTCACTATTATGAGGATATGGACTTTACTTTCTTTTTAATAGCATGCGCACTGAATTAAACTTTCGTTGTCTTTCTGTTTAACCAATTTATGCCTAGCGTCTAGAAAAAAGGCCTTGGAAAACAGCGTAGACCCAGATGAGACGCCGCATAATGCGGCGTCTCATCAGGGTCTGCGGTGTTTGCTTAAAGGAATTTCTGTAAGAAATATTCTAAATATAGAAATAAATATACAAGACATCCCTAATTTTGGAAATAAATTGATCCAATTTAGAAGGATGGGAGAGTCCATTAGGCATAAATGGGTTAAAACCCTCGGACAAAGATTATTACGTGGAGCGATAAATGATTCATCGTTTATTCTGTGTAGTGTTGATTTAATAATTGTACACCCACATTTGCTCGGACAATTTTTTTTCTGAAAATAAATATCTGCACTTTCATAATGATTCATCAGATTAAAACGGTTTTATTCCATATTGAAAACATAACTTAATATTGTACCACTTTCCGAGTCCAGCATGCTAAGCCCTCGTATAATGCAAACTCGGGCGCAGTAAAACAATAAACCCCGAAATGCCAACAGGCCAGAATAAAAGTATTCGCATATTTTTAATAAATGTTATTAATCCTCGTTGTTTGAATAGGGGGTTTAATGCATTTGCGTAAAGTGTCGCAGATTAGCCTGTGCAGTCCGCACAGGCTAATCAGGGACGACACTTTCCGCGTATATGATATTTTTCGTTAAAAGAAAGTCTCCTGTTAGCAAAAAAAAAAGTTAAGGCGGAAGTTGTCGTCCCTGATTAGCCTGTGCGGACTGCAAAGGCTATTGTGGGACGACACTTTACGCACATGCGTTAAACCCCATTTTCACAGAGCGTGGCTCAATTATAATAGCTCGTTTGTATCGAAAGCCAAATGCTTGTTAAGACACTCTCTAGTCCGTTTCCTGGAAAGAATTATACTATTCCAAACTCCTGTTTTTACTGGTTCCGATTATTGATCCTCGCCATGGGAAAAACCGGGTTTGATGCATCTGCACAGGCTAATCAGGGACGACACATTCGGTTCTTATGGTATTTTAAATTTATTTTTCATTTAAAATAAATCTCTTCTTAGCGAAAACCCAGTTTAGGCGGAAAGTGTCGTCCCTCAATAGCCTGTGCGGACTGAACAGGCTCATCTGGGGCGATACTTTACGCACATGCATTAAACCCTTTTTTTTCCCAGAGAGAGACTCATTTTTGTAATGGTATGGTTCTTATAAGTTATTTTCTCTTGACCTTAGATGATATACAAAATGACCAATAAGAGTAGAAAATTGCATTGATTTCAAGGCATAATAAAAGGTTACAAACACATAAATTAGAAAAATGTTGCAAACTGTTAATCCTTATTTTATGAGTGATTGCATTGCGATGTTATCACCACGAAGAATTTCTTGACACGCGATTTCACTGATGGCACTAACACCCTGTAATTCAATTACCCGCTTTTCGTTTCACCGCTATTCATTAGCACAGAAACGCCGGGTTCGCGTAAGGACATGGACCTGACCAGTGGTCAACCGGTCATTCACATGGAAAATGACCATGAGCAACTTTCAGGTATTAACAACCCAGTTTCAACGAGGGTTGACTGCCCAATTTACTGATCAGGAGAATAATTGAATATGCTAAATCACGCAATTTCGTGTAATCATTTTATCATTAAATCATTATTTAGTTGTCGTAAAATGAAACTGCTTTCTTATCGCAAATCAAATCTCGAGTCGGACGTGAGGTTATGATTGTTGGAGGCGATTTAGCAATACACTGCGATTCACATTTGATGTTTTTGCAAAGAATTGTAATTGCTTTTACTAACTTGTTATTTTCAATGTTCTGAGATGAAAAGGAGCTAACGTATAAAAATAAATTAAGTTTCTGTTTGTTAAAAACCATAAACAAAAATCAAACGATATAACAAAAAGCGACTTGTGTGATCAAAACATGTTTTTCTATTGGATTTCCGGTCATTTTACTGACTTAAACATTTAATTGATATACATTTATAAAAAATCATCATCATCATCGTCATCGTCGTCATCGTCATCGTCGTGGTCGTCGCCGTCGTCGTCATCATCATCATCGTCATCATCATCAGTATCATCATCATCAACACCACCATCATCATCATCATCATCATCATCATCATCATCATCATCATCATCATCATCACCACCACAACCACCACCACCACCACCATCATCATCATCATCATCATAATCACATCATCATCATCACCACCACCACCATCATCATCATCATCATTATCATCATTTTTATTAAACCTGTCATCATAACCATCACCATTATCCTCCTCATCATCTTAATCATTATCATGAGCATTTTCTAGTGTCCATCATTATTATAATTGAAACATTATTGGACGTATTGCAGATTCAATAACGTTCCGCCCAAACAGTAAATAAATGCATATGAGCTCAATGTTGACTAATGTCTCCTAATTCCGCGGTCAAGGAGTCAAGTATTTTAAGTGACACTGCTTGAAGTCTGCAAAACCATTTTAATTAGATGATTGTAATGCCAGATACAGTCCACGCAAACAATTGAGGCTCGAAAATCCAATCACGTCGACGAGACGGCAGACATAGATCGCTCGGGTTGAGAATTTCACTATTGTTACAAACATGATAAACATAAAACGCCATTGTCGGGTGAGTCTGTTAAATCAAATTCTACTTGTCATTTGGTAATACAAATGTATACGTTCTGATACGTATACGTTTGCTTGGTGTATTGGTCTCAATATTGCTAAAGAATAAGCGACGATGTATTTTATACTAAAAGTTCGTGGTCTGGTTAGAACAGGGATCTGTACACACGCAGTTCCCAAAGGCGACCGGGTTCGATTCCTTAAGTTATCCATGCGTTTGTGGGTTGGGGGCAAAAACGGACAAATGTGGTTTCTTCCGGGCACGCCGCTTACCACCCCCGCCCCCCGCTCACACACACACACACATACACGCGCGCTTTAACACAAAACCACTCGAGTATTTTTCAGTTGCAAATTGCAGCTAACATGAGATTGTGTCCCGGACCTCTTTAACTTCGAAATTCACACACTGTTTCGAATACGATCAATGCAACAAATGGAATGAACGATATAATGAATCCATCAACACTCTTATTTGCTCAAGGCTAATTGCTCGGTGACTTTGTGCGCGTAAACGTGTCCATTTCCCCCTTTGTCCGAGTGCTTCTATCGACGAGTTGTAAGAATGATTTCATAAACTTATCGCCTTAAAAACTGAACGATTCTGAAACGCAATAAATGGACTCTGTTTTGAGAGGCAATAATTTAATCAATTCTATATTCTACTTATACATGGATTAATACACTTGTTTGTACAAAACCGCAAGTCCCTCTTGTATTGATGCCCCCGCAGTGGTTGTTTAAGTGCATGTCACAATTATTCGAACCATGTTTCATCAAACGAAAACAAATTTTGACTGTGTCAGAAATCATTTTCTGTAAATACACTCTCTCTATCTTCGTGCATGTATTCACTATTCAGACTTACTTTTACCACGTGTTTAAGTACATAAGCTAAAAAAAGGATGTTGCAATAAAAACGTAAAATTGCTGCCTAGGTCAACGTTGTAGTTTTTTATCTGGACGATTCCGGTTCGAATCCAGGTGGGGCCAACATTTAACAAATCGTGCAGGGTATTTTTGGTTTAGTCTCGTTATACGTGATAAGTTTTTTTATATATAAATTTATCAAGTCTAAGCATTTAATGACAAACTTAAAAAAAAATCAAACATCTTTGAACAAATCCGTTTTACATCCTTTACGAGAAAGACCCCCGTTCCCACTTAAAAGAAAAAAGACAAGGATAAATAAAACATTACAGTCTAGGAGACATCTATATCGTGACTTTCAGTTTGAGCCAGCGTGATTGACTCGTGACTTTTGAACATCTTCTGAAGACATAAGCTGGTCAATGGGTATTGAATATATGAAGCGCATAAGAAAGCAATGAAAGCTAAACTATTGACCAACAAGTGTGACCTTGACATTGAGCCTGCGTGATTGGCTTATGCCTGCAAAACTTCGTATCAGTGACCTTAAAATTGTAGCCAAGTTTCATGAAAACCCTTCAAATGGTATAGGATATATGTAGCAGAGACGGAGATTGAAGCTTAAAATGTTGACCATGAAGCATGACCTTGAACCTGCATGAATTTTGTATGCCTGTCGCAATGAAGCATACATTACTCAATGAAGCAAACATTGTTGTCAAGTTTCGTGAAAATCCTTCGAAGAGTATATGACATATGGAACGTGAACGAAAATGGTGGCCAAAACGTTTGACCTTCAAATGCGACATTGACCTTGAGCCAGCATGACTCACTGTTACCTTCTGTATAACATTTTAACATTAACATTAACATTTTATTGAGATCCTTCCATGGGTGTTGGGATATGGATCGGACACACAAGTCGACCCTCAAACTTGAAGTATGACCCCGACCTCAAGTCAGCGTGACTGACTCACAATTTTACATGTAAAAGTAAAACCATAATAAACAAAGAAGGAAAAACAACAACAAAATCTTACTGACTCTTAGAAATGTATGCCTACGGGTCAGTTTGTACATTTGACCTTCGAATCTAAGGAAAGCCCTGACATATTAACTGTCACGATAAAGAGTAAGTATGTTTTCTTTTCATTTAATATTTACATGTAGTGTTAAAACATTCAAACGAAGGGCGTAAGTATAAAACGCGATCCGCTTTGCGTCGGGGATTAAACATAAGTTAAATACCAAACAACACATTTACAAAGTGTTCACATTATTTTTTTAATAACTATCGACATGTTTATATCAAATACACATATCTACAATATCCTAACAACACGGCAACATGTATATAACTTCTGCTTTCAAATAAACATGTGCTTTACCAAGAAAAACGATAATACATGTACATGCAAAATCAACACTGTTATCGGTTACATATACACTGAAAATAGATATTTGGAAATCCGTATTCCCATTTTTGCAGACATTATGAATGATAAGCTATACGCTTAACTTCCTGATTTGTTTTTAATACACGTACAATTCTAATGACAATTCAATTAATTTATACTACCAAGAAAAATAAGAAAGAATAACCATTGTAATACTGTACAAATCACAATGTTCACAAGATTTAACAAGAAAATGAAATCCATAAAAAGTGAACTGATCAGTGTTTGTTTAATATAATGAGTAACTGTGTTTTAAATTAATAAATCAATAAAATAGCCACCACAATACGTTTATAGATATAAATTAATACAATCAAAGATGAATAAAATAACACAAATATATATAAAAAACATAAAAAAGAAAATGAAACAAAAAAACAGTCATGCTTGAATTTCAAATTGAAGGGCCTTTTCTTTTGAACAGCATAATAGTTTTTACATTTTTTTTAGAAAGGTCTCACAATAAAATCATGTCATGTTTTACAAAACATATATTAAAATTAGTGTTATTATTTTAGATTGTAATACAATGTCTGTCTAAAATTATTACAAATATGAAGTTTCTTTAAATGTAAATGTAAATATCTCATAATTGAGCCGCGTCATGCGAAAATGGGTCTTAAGTCATTAACGCATTCGCACACGCTGGTCAGGAGCTACCGTGCCCGCTAATCTGTCCGTGACTTTATAGCAGACAGGGAGCTCCTGACCAGACTTCGCGTATGGGCAGGCTGGTCTGGAGCTACGTTGGTCGCATATGGTATGAGAGACATGTTCGTATGATGCGGCTCTATTAATGAATGAATAAATAAAACAGTTTACGAGTAAATAAGGTAAGTAAATATGCGTTGCCAATATCTACTTCCGGGTATATAAAACCATTGTCTTATGAAGGAGATAAATCAGTTTTAACCAATCAAATTGACTTCCTGAAAACCGAAAGAACAACTCATATTTTCCTTCTAGGTTGATTAACAGCTTCCGAGAATTGAATTCGTATCGAAAATAAAAAGCAAGTTGGGAAAATGAAAGATAAACGATTAATTTAATTCTAATTTTAATATGATATACATGTAAATCGAAGTCCACTTTATTGCTAAAAGATAATTAACATTATGTTCTCTAGTCAAGCAATAGACAACCTAAACTGTTCGAATATACGTTTTTTACCAGTGAATTGTTACTGAGCTCTTATACTATAATATATAAATAAACAAAATGTGAATCCAATTCTATATGTTTTACCTTCTCAGACATGTTCGAATACTACTGTCAGGGTTAGAAATATGTGTCGTGCTCTGAGAAAACTGGGCATAATGCTTGTGCGTAAATTGTCATCCCAGATTAGCCTGTGCAGTCCACACAGGCTAATCAGGGACGACAATTTCCGCTTTTATGGATTTTTTTGTTTAAATGATGTCTCTTCTTAGCGAAAATGAAGTTTACACTTTACGCACATGCATTATGCACAGTTTTCTCAGAACGCGACACATATTTGGACCATTTGTGGGTGTGTGTGTGCGTGTGTATTTATGTGGTCCTTTCGCGCAAGGGGCTGCACTATGTTAGGAACCGGAGTGTGACCCAGCATTCCCACATTATTAACTGAACTAGACTCACGAAGTTGGGACGATTCGGAATTAAAGCTGCTATTTCGAGGTTTTTAGTGTTTTCTGGCAGATTTTCAATTTCGGTGTAATCCTGTACTGTGTGGGAAGCCGAAGTACATGGAGGAACCCACCTGTCCAGTATGGTGACCAGCAACTAAGCTAACATGCGCAAGGGATTGAACTCGGGTCGCATAGGCGAGAAGCGCGTGTACCAACCAGTGCGCTTACCGGAAGTCCCCTCTTGACCATGTGTGCCCACCCTCGTTATTCAAATACTTGATGTAAAGAGTACATTTTGCATTTTGGTCCAGTGCTAATATTACGAACCGTTGGCTAGTTGGCCCCTACCTTGGACATCTTTTGGAATCAATTGGCTTGATGTGAAATCCACGTACCTTAAATGTAATGTTCTTCGAGCGAATATGACTGATGTGTTTTTTATTGTATAGGATGTAAAAGACAAGCGGGTGTTTACAACAAATTTTTTTACGCAGTTTCATTTTTCTACAGTTATACAGTGCGCCAACTTACGTTAATGTTTTTTTTTAACGGTCATGCAATTGAAACCAAATCGCGAGCAAAGAATGTACCCCTCGTATCATAAATTATATTTCATCTTATTTATATAGGTCTCTATGTGGTTTTCAACACAAAGGAGCAAACACTTACGAACTGCGCATTAACATGAAAGCGTATTTCCATATTGGTATATGCCAAATTAGACGTACGGAATCCCACGTTAGACAATTTATACTGATGTTGAAACATCGCTCCCGATTGGTCGCTTTAATTCAGCGCGTGCGATCTATTAAAATATTGGCGAATCAGAGCGCAGAGTCACTCAACCTTGACACGATTTGAAGATTTTAAATATTAAGACGCACAAAGATATTGATAACGTTTTGAGGACATTGATAGACCTGGCTATTACGTGACCCGTTCTTATTCTCATACATGAATTTGCGTATCTGCTTGTATATAATGTTAAGTTCAGTTCGTACACTAGATGCATGGTTGCTGTTTATGATTGTTTTGTTACGATGTTATTTTTTTCACTGTCCTCTTAAGAAATGCGTGGTAAAATACGATACAAAAATGTATCATCATCATCATCATCCTATATATTTTCTAAAAACATGAGATTTTTCTTGAATTAAATACACAAAGAGCCTCATATTTCTATAAGTGATAACCCTATATGATTGCGTCAAAATGCATTCACAAGTTTATGTGTTTTTCCCCAACTTCATGCTGTCACAATAACTACTTAGATAATAATTATAATTGGTCTTGTTTATTCATTATTAAGGTTATCATAGCTTATAACCGTGAAACGTTTAACAATAAGTTACATTAGAAATTATCATGTGTACCACTTATTGAAATCTTTTTCATGATAAAAAAGATCGTATCAAGATAACGCGCACTTTTGTTGACATTTATCGTATTTGAAAATACCTCTCTTCGTATACATTTTGTTAACATAAGTTTTATTGTAACATGATTTGTTTCGAGCAAAAGGTTTCATTCATTCCTAACATCATTTAATACCGCGCATTAAATGTTAAAAAACACGTTATTACATACAGGACGCAAGTCTGTCAAGCTTATCAAATTGAACAGAAGCCAAGTTTTGAGTCATAAACTTTGGTCGTTAGAAAAACAAACTGTTCTTTTAACCTTAACAGAACACTTAACAATTATCTTGACAAGTATAACAATAGGACAAGACAAGAACAGATAATGCTTGAACATATAATACTGCTCAACTGTCAAAACAAATTACCTGCCTACTGAAATAACCCGGTCTATTTCAGCGTAAAAACAACAACAACCTCGTTCTCATATTTACAAAATGTAATACAATCATGTTTATACAATCAATAACAATGATGAAAATTTAATCACAAAAAAATGAAACGTAAGTATTAACACAAACAAATTCATGAGATCACTTTGAAAACTGATTAGTTCTCGCAAGCCTTGACACGCACGCACGTTCGCATGAACACGCACGCGCGAACACACAAAAGACTCGAGCAGCGCCAAGTGCAAACAGACTACGCGCGTGACCGACGGAGAGAACCGGAACACTAGCATTGACGATATTTGTAATATTTTCCCTGCAGCATTTTCAAAGTTTTAAACAATTTAATAAAATGCACCAATAAACGAAACAATGATAAATGGAACATTGAAATGACAGTACACATGTTCAGATATATTTTTAAAGATCATAAATCATAAATCGATTACTTAATATTAAAGAACAAACTGGTTGTACGGCTGTTGCTAAAAACATTAATAACAAATGACATTTTTTTTCAGGAAAAGCATTTAAGGTTAAAGGAATATCACATTTGTCCAGATCCAATTTCCAACATATTTAACAGCATCGTCTTAATCGTCTATGAAGCGACTTAACAGCACCGTCCCATCCCCTCCTTACCCCCTCACTTTTCAGACAGGTCCACATCCCAACTTCATAGTCCTTCACCTCGGGTCAATCGCTTATAGACTGCCGCCCCAGGTGACTGAACTGCTCGGGGCTCAACGGGTTGAGAAGGTCCACTATATCACCAAGATCCGGAAGAGACAACAGGGGCTCCACAGCGCATGACGGCGCATTACAGGTGACTTCCGGTTTGATATATTCGCCGCCACCGAAGAAAGACGGGTACTGTTCATTTGAAAAAACATCCGGCTCGGGTTCCTCTCTTTGAAACGGGGTGGTGGTGTCGCGCGGGATGCCGAGTTGCTCGAAGACAGGATATCCGGTGTTGCATGCCAGGCCGTCGTAGTCGAAGTGTAACTGGTTCTCGAAGCCTGGTGTGTTGTTGGGGGAGAGGTTGACGCCCAGTTGGCACGTGAACTGGTGCTCTTCAAGGGTCCGCTCCAACATTGCCTTCTGCTGCTTGAGACCGTGAATTTCTTCTATCAGTGCCTTGTTTTGTTGGGTAATTTCCTCATAACTCTGAAACCACCACAGCAAAAGTATAAGTATGATTCATGGTTTTTAGTTTGTCAAGCCTGACAATAATGGGTTCTTTCTGAAAATCTTGATGATGAATAAATATGTGCATATATTTTTACAAGAAACCAGTGGTCGCGTTTAAGCCATACACATGCATGTATACATTTTTGTCAATTTAACGCCGTGATTTTGCCACGGACGCAACTTATCAATTCCCGATGCGTCCGTTAGACGCAGTGAAAATGTCAATCAAAACATAACCGCTTCAAAACGCAAGTCTTTCTGCGTTAGAATTAGTAACGCACACATGTCGGTGATTTCATTTTTAAGATGATATTTTAAACGTTGAGCTAGTCACTTTTTGTAAAATTTCTTAATTTTATGAAAAGTGTTGCTTTTTAATTTTAAGAATGGCTATTGTAATGTATTTGATTAAACGAGGAAATAAATTGGGTAAGGATGCGTTTAAATAACTGCAACACAAAAATAGTTAATCCAAATATTTTAATTTAGCCAAATCTGGGGGGGGGTGGGGACGCCAACATAGAAAGAAACGCAGCAGAACTAACAAATACATATTAACTACGTCCTTCTTTAAATATGAATGGCTTTTTATTACATTTGGGATCGAGGCTTACATATCAATTCTTTCAAACGGCAAAAACCTGTCAAAAGATTTGACTGATCGGTCTTCAACAAGAGATTGACATTGTCATACTATGTTCGAACCTTGGGGTGAAATTTGCTCACGAAATTGTGTGACACTGCGGTTTCGCACATAAACCGCATTTTGCAGCATTAAAATCCGAGGTGCATATCCGTCAAAGATGAAAACGAACCAGTTTGATTTGTTTAAGTGTAACTTTAATGACAGAATCTCGCAAATTTTGACAGGTTTGGTGAAACGAAGATAATTTTCCGGAGTAAAACCGGCGACAGTGGTATTCGACCATGAACAGTGTTGACAGTTCCGACGGCGAATAATGATTACAATAATAGTGTAAAATATTGACTTTAATTCTCATCGCATTTAATTTATCTTAAATTCGTAAAATTTAAACATGCGGGTCTAGACTTCTTAATTATATATTTTTACTTAAGAATACTGATCACTTGACTTAAGTCTAACAAACTATAATACAAAATTATTTTTATTGTAAATAATAAAATTAATAAAAANTTATTATTACACTAATGATCAGCATCATCATCATTATATCAAAAACACAAATCATACTATTATTAACTTTTAACTATATATTTTATTATTATTATTATCATCCTTATTATTATTATTTAAGAATTGTATAATAACACAAGTAAAAATGTTTCAATTAAAAATTGAATTTTCAATTGCCCTTAAATATTCATCTTGACTTAATCAACAGTTTCAACAGTTTATTAGTACTCAGCACATACATATGTGATATGATTGAGAAGCTCTTGAGCCACAGTTGCCTCCAATTATATGACTCAATTAATTAAGCCTCTTTTTTTGCCCACGAACTCACTTTCGCCATTTCCTGATTTTCAACTTGCTTCTTCTTCCGGCACTTCTCGGCTGCGCGTCTATTCTGGGCCTTCCGGCGCTCTCTCTTCTCTAGCTCGTAAGCGCTGAGTTCCTGAAAGAAAAGGGCCACTAGGGGTCACCCAGAGTTACATATTTATTATATGACCAGAAAAGGGCCAGCACGAGTCAACCTGAGTTCATTGGTAATTTTGAGAGTAAATTTACCTGGTCATATTAATTTTATTTTAATTAATTGTTTTGTTTGACGAATTATAAAAAAACTATAAAGTTCAATGAAGACATTAAAAGATTTTACACATACATATCTAGCAATATTTTTTATTCACATTTTTCGTTATACGAAAGATCAACCTGATTGTCTTGTACCCATATCCCTGTCAATGTGTTAAGTATTTAAATAACCAAGACGCTTTTTTGACTAAGAATTAATTCATTACGTTCTTCGACTTGTATTCTGTGAATATCATATGGAAAAATATTGGTAATGTTCCAATGATTTGATACCCACTTTTATGATCAATGTTAACTAGTTCCTTTTAACTAGTTCTTATGCATGAATATTTCTTTTAATTAAAAATTTGAAGCTGAAACTCGGCAAAAATACAACATCTCGCGAGAAAAATGGCGGGGAAAAACGCAGCTGTTGCACTTTTGCAGTTGACCGCAAGAATGTCATTCCATCATTAATCATACTGATTCAAGAACAAGGATAGTAAACCGCACTATGCAGTCTTGTGATAGAAACCTTGCTCAGGTGAGTTCTCATTAAAATACACTTAGTATTACGTTTTTCTTCTTTATTTAATCATCATTCTATAAAATTTAAAATCGTGTTTCCTTCCTTGTTAATTCAATGTTTCGTTTAGCGTTCAGTGTGGTCAAGGTTGGAATGTGTCACAATTCAAAGCGTTGTTTTGCAGTTGATGTTTTTTTTTCATCGCTTTAATTATTTGCTTTATCGTTCAAAATATTTCATTGAACAAACAATTCAAAAATCCGAACACGGATGTTAAAAGAAACAAGTCAATGATAATAGTTTAACTGCTTAATACAGTTATACATTCAGAAATAATGATACAAAAGGTTCCTTATTTGTTCATGATATCGAGGATAATTATCAAACAGTTACAAATATAGGGATGATCATTCATCATCATCATCTTCATCATCATCATCTTCAGCTTCATCCTTATCGCCATTATCATTATTAAACAAACAACGAATCATTAATTGTCACCTAGAAGCTAAAAGTGTGTTTTTACCTGTTTAACTCTCGGCTTTTCCTCGTCTAGTTCTAGTTCATCAGAAAGACCCCGTTTCCGGCGATTGTTGATCACGTGACTCTTGACCTCCATTTTCACACGAGTGACTCTGGAATCATTCGAAACGCCCCCTAGGGTCTCGAGGAATTGGGGTCCACCGGTGAGCATATTCGGTGACAGCCGGTCGCTCATCGTGTTCTAAAATAACATAAAATAAAATAAGATTGAATAATACATTAATTATTATTTTAATAATTTAAAATAACATTTAATTAAAAAATAACACACGGATCTGCAATTACATGCATTCATTAAACGACTAAACTATTGCGATTGGATTTTATATTTGCTACATTTAAAATATTTTGGAAATAAATTAATAAATGCATTTAAATCTTATAAAATCAAATAACTTAACCCAAGTTAAAATAAAATCGTTAATAAGTTTTAGTAAAATTGAATAATAAGCATCATTATCACCATCATCATCATCATCAGCAGCATAAGCAATAACAAAACTAGTTCATAGGTTACTCCATCTGTTTGCAAAACATACCATATTTAAAATATCAATTTCGAAACCGACTAGTTAAACTGCAATTTTAATAAACATAAGACTAACCAGTTCAGAAATTGTTATCATTCATTAAAAATAAACACACCTCACTAAATTAATACAAATGACTATGAATAATACACCCGTATCGTATTCCTACAAGGAAATTGGTGCGATGTAAGAATCACGCAATCAGGGTACTTAAGCTATACTTCGGAAAACAATCATCAAAATATATATATAATCATCAATACGTCTTGTATTTCCAGGTAGGAAATCGATTTCGTACATGTTACTTCGTTTGCATACTTCATTGGCGGAGCCAATAATACATTCATTTTTGAATTCATAGACTTTTCATGCCAATCGCAATCTTTATAAACATGACTAAATAAAATATACATTTTTTTAATTTGTTTAAAAAACATTACTGAAGCGATAACATGTTTATTTAAATTCGATATTATTTCGAAGATTTTCAAAACTATTAGTTTACGGATATTACAAAATTCTAAAATTTAAATAATGTCCAAAATAATTATCCGGTACCCGGTTACGTGGTTAGGCAAAGTACAGTAATTTAACATGTTATAAATGGAATACAAATAATTGCAGTTATGGTAAAAGTAAACATAATTAATTACCCAATGCATAAATGTTGGCATCCCAGATTTATTTGCGATATGTCCGCTAATAAATGTATGATAATACCAATTATTTTCCACCATATAACACGCAACACACGCGAAATAATAAACCAACGGTTTAAGCAAAGTTTGATTTGTTCAATGCACTACTAACAGATGTTTAAATTATCGTCGATATATTAAACACACAAAAAACACTGACACTATCGCTTTGTAATGAAATGAATAAATATTGCACAACGCTTCGACACTGGTACACTAACACTTATGTTAACAGTTAACTGTCTCTACTAGTTGTAAAATGAGCGTTATCGTGCCGTTTTCCGATTTATATATCTACCCAATCTAGTGAGCGGGCGTCTGTTAAATTATTACTAATACTTTGCAATCAATACACCTCCGGACTTTGAACCTTGTTGTAAACCGCTGTAAAAACGAAACTATTACAATATTGACGATTGTCCAACAATAATATAATTATAACAAGCGCGGGATGAGGAGAAAAGGAGCGAAACGCTGGGGCGAACGACCGCGTGGACGAATCAATGACTCGTTGTACTTACTGGTCACCGCAGTCCACCCAAAATAAACAAATCCCCCTATTAGCGCGGTAATTGAAATGACAAGTTTTACCGGGTAAATAATTGCAGTTACGTGTTGATTTATGTTCTACTGCAGTACACTTGAAGGAATATCGGAGACCAAAGGCGACTGACACATAAGATATTGGCACATAATGCGCTAGATGAACAATAACCGACCGCACGAGGTTGCATGTATTGGATATGGTGACATGAGAATAATACTTATTATATTCCAATAGTATGTCTCATAAAAATATAATGGGCAAATAAAACCGCAAATTGCTCAATAGTGTACGTTTTGAGATGGGGTTACTGACCATTTAATAGGAATACTAACAAAGTCGGAACACTATAAAATGCATTTTACAGGTCATTATTTAAATATTGTTAAGGTATTTGTATAGAATTATTTATTTTAAATCTAAATTTCTATTTTTAAAACGTAGCTGAATTAATATGAATAAGGACTGTTTTTTTCATAGGAATGATATCATCCATTTCCCCAATATTTTCTGCTACTATGGACACGGGGTTTGTAAAATTGGACAGCTGCCAAATAAAAATCAGTTCGTGATCTCAGCGGAAAAGGCGGGGCGACGCGAATTCGGATACATTTTTATAGCGGCGCGAAAAAGAATGGACAATTTTTACAGGATGACCATCTCTTAATGGGAGGGTGAGCGCAAACTTAACTTAAATGCAAATACGTTTGTTTGGCTGGTTTGCCTGTTTCAACAGTAATTCAGTTAAATCACGGCGTAAAATAAGCTTAATTGGTCGTTGTCGGCTCAGGTACTCCTTAAAAGTAATCTGGGTACTCTTAAGTATAAACGATGTACCCCGGATACGGAAAATACGCTTACAGACAGCCGTGCATACTCCCTGGGGTATTTTAATTTTAATTAGGTTTAAACGATGCACCTTGACAAAAGTATTTACGCAGTACTAGAAAACTTTCATTACTAACACCTTTCGTTAGATCGTATCTATTTGTTGCTTTCCAATATGCATCTGGCGACATTATCTACATCTAAATTAACTATATATGGGACAATAATATGCGTGTTTGTTTGCAGTATTGATCCGCCGATGAAAGAATTATTGCATTGATCGTTAGACAGCTCGTAAGACAGCTCGTTAGACAGCTCGTTAGACAGCTGTCAATTGCCACTTCTTCTGGTTTCCTAGGCCATGCGTTAGAAATCCACTTTGCTCGTCACACGTTCAAAAACTTGTATTGCTTCCTACATATAATACCTCTAAGCGGTTAACTGTGAATACCGGTATATATGTTTGTGTTGGTATAGTTGGTACCGCATAAGTGTTTAATTTAACAAGAACAAGAAGAACACTTATAACTAAAAGGACGGTGTCAATGATGTTTTAAGATAAAAGAACCGCGCTCTGGGAAAATGGGGTTTAATGAATTGTGTAAAGTGTCGTCCCAGATTAGCCTGTGCAGTCCACACAGCCTACTCGGGGACGACACTTTCCACTTAAACTGGATTTTCGTCAAGAAGAGTCTTCCTTTAAACGAAAAATACAATAAAAGCGGAAAGTGTCGTCCATGATTAGCCTGTGCGGACTGCACATGCTTATTTGGGACGACCCTGTACGCACATGCATTAAACACTATTTTCACAGACCGAGACTCATATAATGTGACATTAGTAGCGGTTAAATAACACTCTACTATCTACAATAGTGCACGGTCATGAACTTGTAAATTATCATTGTCAATAATGACACTCTGTGTTTGACAATAGTTTACAGTCGTGAACGTGTTAATTAAAATCGTTTTGCCTGAGGTCCATCTGACCATTTAAAATTATTTCCATCAAAATTGACAAATAATTTGCTCTTTAACACTGATAACGTTGATATAAATCTTTGTTAATTTATTTCGCAAGTTCACAAGGTGAAAACGTAGGGGCAAGGTGACAAAGAAAATAATCAGTACATTAAGGAAGCGCTAAGAATATCAGTGAAACTACTTTAAGGGGATATAGCAATAATTAATTGACTTGTTCAAATTTAAAGATTGCATTTCAATATATTTTCTCGCCATTTACTGTGTGACCTTTATTTTATTCCATTTCTCGCAGGGACGTCGTTTTAACTTATATAAAATGCCAAACAAAAATGCAAACAGACGATACCTGCTCTCATAGAAAAATGTTGATCTACTATACCTGCAATAATAATTTTGTTCATTTGTCTACCTTAATTTTCTGTTTGGATGAGGGTTACCTTAACATTGTATACGTATTGATTGTCTATGCTATTTACTCTTTGGAAATAAAAAATGAACACCAACGTACTTTTGGCCTAATAATATTTATATAAAATACCCTTCGCTGGTCAATATATGACACGTCTACAAATAGTTACCTTATAACTCGTGCCTTATGCCGCATTGTGCGTTAAGTTATTATGTAAAAGAATTTGCGAACATTTAAGGTCGTCGTAAAAACGCGAAGCTAGACTTTGGAATTCGCAACTGTACGTCCATTTTGCAGGAATGCAAAGAATTCGCACCCTTGAAATTCTGCGAACTCTGGAATACTACAGTTAGACACGATGAGAATCTTAACTGATATAAAGGACTACCGGTACTCCTAGCAGAAACAGAGTTGTGGTTTTGAAGAACATTCCTCACCTAGATCGATTGAGCTTCGTTGTGGAAACTCTGGGCTTAATGCATTTGCGTAAAGTGTCGTCCCAGATTAGTCTGTGCAGTCCGCACAGGCTAATCAGGGACGACGCTTTCCGCCTTAACTGAATTTTCGTTAAGAAGAGACTTCCTTTAAACAATAAATGCCATAACTGCGGGGTTTGTCGTCCCTGATAAGCATGTGCGGACTGTACAGGCTAATCTAGGGCGACACTGTACGCACATGCATTCAGCCCCTTTTTCCCAGAGCGAGGCACTTTTGTTTGTTACTCGATTTTTTTTTAGGACAAATCAAAAATCCTTCATAAGCTACCAACGCAACGGGCGAAACGTTTGAAAATAATATGATTTTGTTTTATTATACTGCATGAGGATATACATATTCAATTTTACCAAATAAACATTTCTAATATAGACCCGTTGATAATAAAATGAACATTATTACCAAAAAAATATATACATTTTTTAAGATATATCAGACAATGGTTGGCAATATAAATAAGAAGCAACTATAAAATAAACAAGTAAAAGGCAGTTACGTGTGTTGGAACAAAATAAAACTATTTTTAAAAACACCCAGTTGAGAAGTTGTTAATAATAAATACATCAAACACATCATGTAATGATCTCACTCGTGATTGTATAAATGAAAAAAATGCACTTACCGAGAAGTGCATGTCCATAATGTTGTTATAATTTACACAGCTATGCATGTACCACGCCCTTTACGAAAAACAATCGAATATATACGAGCCGCGCTCTGTGAAAAGAGGGTTTAATGCACGTGCGTAAAGTGTCGTCCCAGAATAGCATGTGGAGTCCGCACAGGCTAATCCGGGACGACACTTTTCGCTTTAATTGTATTTTTCGTTTGATGAAAGACTCTTCTTGACGAAAATCCAGTGTAGGCGGAAATTGTCGTCCCTGATTAGCCTGTGTGAACTGCACAGGCTAATCTGGGGCGACGCTTAACGCACATGCATTTAACCGCGTTTTCTCGGAGCGCCACTCGTATATAAAGTAGTCATACATATAGTACACGTGCACTCTTAGAGTCATTTTACTTTCACCTAATGTACATAGTGTTGATTTAAATACTAATTATTAAAACCATCTGTTGCGAGTTCATTTTCCGACCGATTTCTAAAGTAAAATCAAACCGTATCATGACAAATGTTACATGTTGTATATTCTATAATTTTACGAACAATTAATAACATAAAAATTCATCGCGAGCTGACACGCCCAACTGCTGAAAGGCGGAAGAGGGTTACCTATAGTTCACCGGTTTGGATAATACTCCAACCATTTTACATATGTTTTATTATTTAAGTAACTATTCCATTCCGTATCTAATACACTTGTGCTGCGCGTAAAACACAGTTGCGACACAGGGTCAAACGATGTCACCGATTGCATCATTACTATATAAGTCTCGTAAGTTTCATAAGTGGATACACACAACTGCCCGGGACGTAGCGTTTGTATTGTATTTTTTTCATAAACAAAACTGTGTCTTAATTAACTTTATAAATACGATTACATTTACAATGTTTAACAAAAATCAAAAAAGCTTGGTAAGGATTATACTACTGTATTTTACATTAATTTATCCATATCTGAAGTCGAAATACAAAAACACTAGTAGTAACATATTTATTGCTTTTATTGTTTGTTCACAAAACATAAATGGTCTATAAATATGCTCCAACAAATCTTTACAAGAGCTACCTTTACCAATTGTTCAAAGTTCACTCGATAAATTGAGCCTCGTTTTGGGGGAAAAATGGACTTAATGCATGTGCGTATAGTGTTATCCCAGATTAGGGACAACAATTTCCGTCTACATTGGATTTTCGTTAATAAGAGACCTCCTTTTAACGAAAAATTCCATAAAAGCGTAACGTGACACGTTACGCACGTGCATTACGCCAAGTTTTCCCAGAATGAGGCTCAATTATGTAGGAGTTTTTTTTAAATAATAGTTTCCACAAATATTTGAAGAATATGTCCTATGATCGTCACGATTATTAACAAAAGATCCAACAAATTTCAAAACCCAATACAGTGAACACATAGCTACGGTACAACGAAATGGCTGCAGTTAATATACACTGCTAGGTTACTTGCTAACAAGTACAAACATGTTTAACACTTTAATCATGAACGGTCGTAAAGTTGTTACATTCGGTGACACTGTCTAACCGCAGAGTCACTTAATAACTAATGTGTACTGAATCTCATACTAGTATTTCACCACAAGTTAAAACTATGCCAGTGATATAATCGTATAACGATTGAGGCTCGAATTTAGATTTTTTGTGTGACTAAATATCGCCGGGACACTATTGTCCATGTGAAAACTAGCTCAATATTTGCTACCAGAGCGCTATTAGCAGTACTTGTCCATTATACAGAAGAAAAACAAGCGTCTTTTAACATGCAGTACGATTAAGCTGTGCAAATTTGAAAATTACTAATTATAAGTACGCGCATAGTGGTTTCGCCGATTCACTTCTGATTGCAACCAGTTTATACAGATGATACGCAACATATAGCGATTTAATTCATTTCGTTAGTGTAAGTGTTAAGACTGATAATATATTGATCTCCTGTAGCCGACGTGTGTGTGGGAACATTTGCAACATCGTACTGCATAATGATTTGATACATTTTTTCTACAGTTATGTGGAAAACAGCTGTTTTATATGATGGAGACGTCTAAGAATTCGTTTGATGTATTGTTCATGTTAGTGAATTATTACATTTGAGCCTCGCTCTGGGAAAACAGTGCTTAGCGCATGTGAATAAAGTGTCGTTCCAGATTAGCCAGTTCAGTCCACACAGGCTAATCAAGGACGACACAAAAGTTTTAGACTAAAAACGTTTGAATACCAAACTCAAATATGAGAATGTCCAAAACGAACACATACATATAAAAGCTTAAAAAAAGAAACCCAGACTTGGTATCGAACCCACAATGAAACAACAAAAATAAATTCAACGGAATTACTTCGGATAAATATATTACTTTTGCCAAAATGAAGATTTAATTTTCAGAGTGTTTGATAAATAGACCCTTTGGAACTTTTATCATAAGCATAACCCTTTTAATTTTTAAAACTGTCATCCCAATACCAGGAACTTATCATGACCCACGCAGTCTATATACACGAGATTACTATAGTGTACATACCATTTCAAGCGTATAGTATCCATACATAATTTGCACATGTGGGTGTATAGCTTTATAGGTTTCACGATGTGGGAGTACAGGGTATATGTTACTAAAATTGGACTGCATCCTAACTATGTATTCTTGCTAAATACGTCTACCGGTAATCATCTATCTTAAATTCGCTGAAATGTACACGAATGTTTACTTACGAATACATGTTCATGACTTTTTCATTGTGTATTGCTTGGTCGTTCTTTAAATTAACGCCAGTTAACGAATGCTTTTAAGACTAGTTATAATCCTAACTGGTGAACATGTCCACACTGTCTCTTATTTTTGCCTATAATTATCATCATTGAAGTTTTGAGGACTATATTTCCGTCCAATCTTGTGAATTCCACGTCAGTCCAATCTTGTGAACTCTACGTCATTCCAATACTGTGGACTCAACATCAGTCCAATCTTGTGGACTAAACATCAGTCCAATCTTGTGGACTCAACATCAGTCCAATCTTGTGCACGCAACATCAGTCCAATCTTGAGGACTCAACATCAGTCCAATCTTGTGCACGCAACATCAGTCCAATCTTGCGGACTCAACATCAGTCTAATCTTGTGAACTCAACATCAGTCCAATCTTGTGGACTTAATATCAGTCCAATCTTGAGGACTCAATATCAGTCCAACCTGTGGACTCAACATCAGTCCAATCTTGTGAACTCAACATCAGTCCAATCTTGTGGACCTAATATCAGTCCAATCTTGAGGACTCAATATCACTCCAATCTTGGGGACTCAACATCAGTCCAATCTTGTGGACGCAACATCAGTCCAATTTTGTGGACTTAATATCAGTCCAATATTGAGAACTCAATATCAGTCCAATCTTGTGGACTCAATATCAGTCCAATATTGTGGACTCAACGTCATTCCAATCTTGTGGACTCAACATCAGTTCAATCTTGTGAACTCAACATCAGTCCAATCTTGTGAACTCAACATCAGTCCAACCTTGTGGACTCACCATTAGTTCAATCTTGTGGACTCAACATTAGTTCAATCTTGTGGACTCAACACCAGTGCAATATTGTGGTTTCAAACCAACACTTTTTTTTTCTACATAGTGTCTTGTTTAAGTCAATCATAATAATAAGTCCGATCAAGTGGTCTCTACATCAGTGCAATATTGTAGACTGTATATCAGCCGAAGAGTATAGATAAGTACGGACTGTACATGTGGCCGGGACTCTCAAATGAGTGTACCAATAACTGCTCTTTTAAATGTCAAGTGTCTACAAAGCATGTGACATTGTATGTTATTACCGGGTTTTAAGTTTACGTTGCAACGAGCACAAAAGCTAATAACTGCTGTTTACTCATTCGTCGCTGTCTCCTGATTATTGATATTAACATTAGCAAATCGATAGAAGTGTAGACGGATAAGCGGGGCCTACATGAAATGGTATTGGTTTTTGCATCTATATATGATAAAGAATTACATAAATTGTAACTTACCACCATTGCAATCTTAAAAATAAAATAAAACATACATAACTGTAGATGAATTATTGTTCAACGTTGTGATAGAAACGCGTTTCCTAATTAAGTACAAAATAAATTCAATATTGATAGCATTCATGATTCATAAAAAAGATTTTTATCAAAGAGAGTAATAAATACACATGTAGTTACATTTTTTTATTATGCATGAAATTATAATCGTGTGTTATAGTAAAAAGGAAAGCGCTTCAATGAAAATCTTAATATAACAATGGGACACTCGATTAATTCTAAAAACATCAGAGCCGGTTTATTTTATGATCTTAGCGGCAAACACAGTAGCATCAAGTGGTTAATCACCTATAAAAATTACAGCAAAAAAGTATATTAAAAAAAAAATCACAACAACTAGAGACTAAGACCTCCGGTATAAAAACACACGGGTGCTTGACCAGTATTTGCTATTGAAAAAACGCCATTACACACTCAAACGCTATTACAAACTCAAACGCTATTACAAACTCAAACGCTATTACAAACTCAAACGCTATTACAAACTCATACGCCATTTCACACGCTTTATAGCTTTGTCTATTTTTGAACTTAGATTTTTCAAAACAAGACACAAATTGAGTAAGGTAGTTTATTGCTAAAAAAAATCATTTTATTTGTAAAATAATTTATATACGATATATTTTTATACGATATAAATGATATAATTATATTTCTGAAGCAATCGCTTAATTCCAATTTTGTGACCTGGCTCCTTTAAACACAACCATACACTTATATCATGTCAACCATACACTTATATCATGTCAACCATACATAATGGCAATCATACACTTATATCATGTCAACCATACACTAATATCATGTCAACCATACACTAATATCATGTCAACCATACACTTATATCATGTCAACCATACACTTATATCATGGCAACCATACACTTATATCATGTCAACCATACACTTATATAATGGCAATCATACACTTATATCATGACAACCATACACTTATATCATGGCAACCATACACTTATATCATGTCAACCATACACTTATATAGTGGCAATCATACACTTATATCATGTCAACCATACACTTATATCATGGTAACCATACACTTATATCATGTCAACCATACACTTATATAATGGCAATCATACACTTATATCATGACATGACATGACAATCATAAACTTATATCATGACATGACATGACAATCATACACATATATCATGCCATGACAATTATACACTTATATCATGACGATCTGTTTACAATCACCCTTACCGGTATATCATGACAACCTGTTTGTTAGTCACGCGATCACGATATACATGCGGCTTATCTCAAAGAATGGGAAACCAATATCGGACCCCAGTCAATGATAATGAACCAATATCGGACCCCAGTCAATGATAATGAACCTAACTTCGCTTACAGCGCGATGAGATCAAAGAAAGTGCACACTAAAGTGCACCGAACTAGTAACCACAAAACTCAACAGCTGGTTAGTATACTTAACATATCAATACTATTTCTCTTACAAGTTGAAGTACAAAATGCAACAGGCATAGAAAAACACGTATTATGCCTATTGCATTGTTCGTACAAAGTTTATTTTTCGGTGTAGTGATGTATAGTTAAATTGCAAACGCGTTTCTGAATAATGCAGTCTGATACATTAAACTGAAATAATGTTCACTAAAATAAAGACGTCTCTCTCATAACAACTACTGATGCTATTTTAGGATGCATTGAAATATTTCGGAAGACATTTAATTCAAATATATAGTAAATTTTTATTTATTTATTACGTGAAATAATTTCCAAACTCGAGGATGTGGCATAGTGAATTGATTTTACTGCAAATTAGTTAGAATCTGTTTGATGTATGTAGTACATTATAGCGGGTTTCAGTTGAACGCTCTCGAGCCTTAATAAATTGATTCTTATTTCAAACAAATTTCATAGGTAAAAAATTGAGTCACTAAATCTGATTAGATAATCATGGATTTAATATAATAATATTGCAATTAAAGTGACCGGCCATTTGAAGGTATCGTAAGTCGGAATGTATATGTTGTTTTAATTGCGAGACGCTGAACTGTGAATAACATGTCAAAAATCTTGGACAATAGATTAAACACGGTGTTTTTAACAGCCGTGTAAACAACCCAGATATCCAAACAGTGATTGATATGCGAAACCATAAATGCGTCTGTGCACATAAACTTTTTTTGAAGTTTCGTTGCATAAAAATCGAATATTCGAATATGAATTTTGGATTTAAAAAAATCGGCAGATTTTCGAGTATTCGGATATTCGAATATTCGTTCCAATCCTTTAAAAAAAACGACCTAAAAGCATGATTTTTGTCCAATGTTTGTTAATACAAGCGTAATGCTTCTTCGAAAAATGTTCGATAAAATAAACTATATTGCACAAGGACATACAACTTCCGGAATAAAAATAGTGTTACTATATATGACATTATTGAAATTTCTATGGACTTACTGTGCCTGAAAATATCCCATATATTGTTGTCCCTAGAAAGAACAAGAACACGAAAATAACGCTTTCGTAACATACAGTTCAAGACCACTTGTCAATATGAATCGCGATATTGATCTGCGTTTTAAAATAGATATGTATGACCCATTTAAACTTCCCGATCAGCTGATTGACATAACAAACGCACGTGGAGACCAAAGAATTGGAAGACCTTGGATTTGTACGTGAAAACATAAACAAGAACATGGATTTAAAACAAACAAACAAGGCTGGGATGACACGAATGATCTCATATAATATTTGTCGTAATCTTCTGTAAGAAACTAAAACATTCAACGTTTATTGAATGTGTTACATATGTGTTTATCATGTTTGTTTTATTAAAAGCTATTTATGAAAGTACAAAACACGTGAAGTTACATTCATTTGAGATATTTGACCATCTTTCCAATACACGTAGTTTCTTTCAATAGCTTCATTTTCCGTATTCCAATCTTATAGTTAAGCTCATTTAATTATTTCTTCTAATGTTAATTCAAAACGGAAAACGTTTTTCTTTTCTCATAAAGAAGCATACCTGCCAAAAACTACTGACAGCATTGGGTAACTTGGTGCAAACATGTAAAATGCGTTGAATCGATTTGTGGTTTGGGAGTTTGTGACTTGTACCTACTTAGAAAACCCTTGCAAAAGTAACAATTAACAGACTGTACTCTGATTAGTGTTTATAATTAAATTGAGTGGCCCGTGAAGTGTTCTTTGAGCATTCATATCACTTAGGTATGATAATATAAACTAAATTACAAGTATCTAAAACATAACCATGTATAAATGCATCCGTGTAAGCTCCGTTGAAGTAGTATAAAAGTAAAGATAAAAATACATAACTATACTATTTTAAAGTAATGTATCGTTTCCTTTAATATGACAAATTATGTAGAACAAATAAGACACCAAATACTAATGTCAGTTGGTTTTTAATCTGTTTGTCATAACATGTTAGTTCATATAAAATGATCTTTCTAACTCAGAACTTTTGTTGCTTTGTGTTTCAAAATGTACAGTTGACAAAAATATGATGCAATGCATCGTAAAACGATGTTTTGCTCGAGTAAGTTTGCAAACGGGTGAAGAAAAAACGAAAACTGTATAATATCCGTGTCGTATGATTCTCTTTTTGAATACAACTTTATTGGTGCGGTTAACCACACACTTTATTTTAAAGATATGAACATGTACATGTTTTATTTTCTAGTTATTGGACTGAATGAATATGTAAGTTTAAGCACACAATAATAATGTGGCTTAAAGGAATGCCAACATAAAACCTTCCATGCACAGGAAATCATGTCACGTCTGTTTTGAAGTTGATCGTATATTATACGTTTTTATTGTAAAAATCATCTTTCAGACTCCCACATATTTTGCGTAATATAAACATTGTGTAGCAATGTATACGATCAGCAGATACTGTATGATTTCCCACGTGCCAGTTTTATTTCTGAATCAAAATACTACTTATTCTGTTTTGTTTGTGTTTTTTTTTTCAATAAAACGCAATAAAACGCGTGTTGTTGTGTGTTAAGTATAACCTTATCATTTTAGGTCGCTTGAACGTAAGCTTTAGGCTTATCAGAACATTCTCGCGCCCGTCTTCGAGATAGACCGAGAACTTGCTGATAATCTTGAGGACGCTCTCAGAGTGGGGATCGAACACGAGAACTCCTGGTCGCCATGCGGGCACTTAATCCACAGCGCCGCCGCGACCTGTTATATGTGTAAATGTAATGATATATTTCAAAACGCATCATTTACATACAATAAATTCAGTCATCTCCCTCAATCTACTACACATTTCTTTGGTTCCGAAACTACTTATAATCGTGTTGATCATACTAAAACTATGTACGCAAAAGCTACTTTCGTGTCAATCACAATGTTGACAAGTTCTGAACTGCATAATATTTTATATAGTACAATAATAACATGTATATTATTTTGCGCACTTGGAGTGAAAATCATTTGACATATTTAGAACTTCTTCTACAGTGTACAGTTTATATCTATTTTCTTTTTATATTGTAGACCTATAACCTTATCGGAAATTGAAAATGCAGAAAATTCCTGAGAACGATTTTCCACGACAAACAGTGGTGAAAGCGTAGAGCAGTTCACCGATGATGGTTTATGTTAAATGCCGACAGTGCGCGTCGGCACCCTGCCAGAAACTGGGTCAACGACCTGACGGTGTCCGGCGACGCATTAATTAAGACACCGGTCGGCGCTAATGAGGTTTTAATTAGTGACAACTGATCGGGGTCAGTTAAGGTGAGGCACGTGACGGTAAAGTAATGATAACGCTGTGTCCGGTTCAATGCTGCTGGACGTCAGATAAGTGCTGTAATGTCATGGGGGAGAACGTACTTTTGGTAATCGGTCATGGAATTGTGTTGCATTTTATCGTAAACACTATTTTCACATGATGCAGTGTACACTAAATTCACTGAAAAAATTAGATTACTTACAATTCTAAAAGGATATAAATGTAAGGTATATAAGCTGTCTATGAATTATTTACTACGTCGTTCTTTTTTTTTGGGGGGGGGTCAAAAAAGGAACAACTTTCCAAGAATCTGGCCTCAATTGTGTCGTGTTCTGAGAAAACTGGGAAAAATGCATGTGCGTAAAGTGTCGTCCAAGATTAGCCTGTGCAGTCCGCTTTCCGCTTTTATGACATTTTTCGTTTAAATGAAGTCTCTTCTTAGAAAAATCCAATTTAGGCGGAAAGTGTCGTCCCTGATTAGCCTGTGCGGACTGCACAGGCTAATCTGGGACGACACTTTACGCACATGCATTATGCCCAGTTTTGTCAGAGCACGACACAATTGATTGCATGTGTACTAATACTACTACCGATTGTATATATTGCAACTTAAATTTGTATTACATACAGTTCAGTATTGAGACTTTATTATTGTAAACTTGATACAGTAAAGTCTCGAATCTGAAACTTGTTACACAAAAAATGTCAATCAACTTTCAAGTTTATAGATAATTTACCTTGAGGAAAAACAGAATCATGTAGTTTATGATGCAATGTTTTTAGGACAGCGTCATAAGTAATTCTTAATAAATGAGAAATATGTCATGTTAAGTTATGAACATGTATATATTTTACTTGTAGCCTGCAAAACGTTTCCATAAAGCTCATTCCATACAAATAATACAAACTTGACGATATAGAACAATTAAAATCAAAGACCATGGTTTGTGTACGTTTTTCTTTTACAGAACAGAAACTTATTTGTTGCGCAATATATTCGAATGTTTTTTACACTTAAACATTTAAATTATTATGGTACGAAAGTTCGAAATGCCCTACTGAAATATCATGACCATATTAACACTATTCTTTATATTATTATGATATATTTTGAAGGTATAACTGACCTCAATCCGGATAAAATAAAAACATTGATCGCACAAAAAAAATCACAATACATCTGTTTAATAACTTTAATTAATAAATAGACAAACTATTTAACATATTCCAACAGTGAACCCAACAAACGCCGGTACGTTTTGCGAAGAATGAAATTAACTCAATAAAATTAACCAACAGCACATCTGCAACCACAGGCTTAGAAGAAGTAAAAAGGGGAGAAACAAGTTCGTCTAAAAGTACATCTTGAAAAAACAACCTTCATCACAGGTTTCCAAAGTGCAGGCTCAAAGTAAAAACCGCTAAAACCGCAAAATATTAATCTTCGTGAAATCCCCGGGGCCGGGGTAAATTAGGACAACCTTGGTGGTTTGCGGACGAGCGACCTCAATAAACTCGGTGTTCAAACATAGTACTCGTTAATCGTCATACAGGCAATTAGACAGACAACACAAAATAATCGTTGTAAAACTACTAATTATCAACGCAAAATGAAGTCCCGAACATAAACACAGCATGGCGGGTATACAAATAATTCAAAGTTCAATTTCGAATTGAATATATTTTGTCAGCTTATGTTAGAATGGAAAACAGTTTCGCATTATCATTATTTATTAGTAAATGAACAATGGTGTGTTGTTCTAATGCGGTGCTTTTCGTACGTATCAGAATTCTAAATCGAGTTTTGATCGGCCGATAGACAACGATTAATCAAAATGAGCCGCGCTCTGGGAAAACGGGGCTTTATGCATGTGCGTAAAGTGAAGCCCAGATAAGCCTGTGCAGCCCGCAAAAGCTTATCAGGCACTCCACTTTCCGTATGGACTGGATTTTGTTTAAAAAAAGACTTCCTTTAAACGAAAAATTCCATATTTCTGATTAGCCTGTGCACACTTATCTGGGACGAAAATTTACACACATGCATTTATCCCCGTTTTAACAGAGCGTTTCTCACATAAACTTCTTTAACACATTATTGTTAGTGGCATTATATGTCGATGCATCTACACTCGTTTGGTGTTCAGAAAAAAAAATGTCCAGCTACCCGTAGTTCATTCAGCATGACTTAAGAACACAGCCTCAAATTCAACGCAACACACAAATATTAATCCAATACATAATGTACGTATGTATATAAATAAAACACTTTTTTTTGCAATGTAATGCATTAGCATACCAATTTAAAGTTTGCGTATTGTATAAATTGAGCCTTGCTCTGGGAAAACGGGTTTTAATGCATGTGCGTAAGGTGACGTCATAGATTAGCCTGTACAGTCCGCATAGGCTAATCAGGGACGACACTTTCCGTGTTTATGGTATTTTTGTTTAAATATTGTCTCGTCCACGATAAGCTTGTGATGACTGCACAGGCAAATCTGGGACGACACTTTACGCAGATGCATTTAACCCCGTTTTCTCAGAGCGAGGCTCATATTATTAAACAATTCATAATAACGGTCACACAAAATATGCAAATGGTCAGTGTCACAGATAAACCGATACAGCCTCCACATTTTAGTCGAAAAAAACAATAACAACAGATCAAGTAATATAAATCTAATTGTGAAGGCGTAACGCAACATCAGTATTCGGAAATTCTCAGAAATGACACACTGATTATGTTCAAGTTTGAATACACCATATACCTGCAAGCTATTGATTATTGTTCACAGTAAAAAAAGAACAAAGCAGAAAGTATAATTGATATTTCTTGATAGCATCTTAATATAAATACACATTTTTTTTTCTTATCACACCCGTGTACACATTTATCCAACACGTGCCGATTAAGTATACATCTTACATAAGCATGTGCTACTATTTTGTTATCTGTTTCTCCACACCCTTTCTACATCTTTTTAGCATACTAGTCGGTAATAATTCTTAAGACCATTTTCCAAAATCATTTAAGGATGATATAGTGAACGAAAACTAATGTGTTTTTTTATGTTCAAGTTCGCAGAAGATACGAGTCGCGCTCTTAATCAGGGACGACAATTTGCGCCATAACTGGAATTTTGCTTAGAAGAGACTTTCTTTAAACGAAAAATATCTTTAACGGGAAAGTGTCGTCTCTGATTAGCCTGTGCGAAGTGCACAGGCTAATCTGGGACGGCACTTTACGCACTGCATTAAACCCCCTTTTCACAGAGCGAGGCTTATATCTATTGTGCACGTGATGGTCGTGCGAGAAAATCGTGCTACTTCTGTTCGGAAGTAAAGGTATTTTTATACCAATGATTCATTGCGGTTACTGCATCTCATAGGAATAGGAAAGATAACCATATCGAACGATTGTTGTCCGTGCAAGGCGCATTTCATCCGTAATAAATAAAAGCAATAATATTGAAACTAAGCTTAATATCCCCTTAATACTTACATGCCACTTTGAAGTCACCCGCTTAAGTCCTTTGTTGAGAAAATAAACTTGAAATGAGCTTATGCAATATCAGTCAAAAGTACGTTCACATCACTTTTCTTATAGTAAAACTGCAATAGTACTTCTTTACTGCTCACACTTAACTCATTTCCAATAATGCAAGGTAATTGCGCGTTTATAACATTTAAACCTGAAGTGAACCAATAAAATCATCGCCACAGCCGATTGACACTTTTAACATCGTCAATTTAAACTAAATGCTTGTTTAAACAAGTTCAAATACAGTTCTCTAGATAGCTCAGTGCGCACGCGATTGGGCGGGGCGTGATAACATGAATAATTCATAGCCAATCAGAACACTGTATACAGATAGATTGATATGCGCTGAGCGCTGATTTGTTCTTATTATTAACGCTTCTACATAGAAACAGTAGATCCAATATACTACAGCGTAAATACAGACACTCGCATGGGAGTTATTTATAATATGAGATAATGATTGCGTATTGTATTTTCAACAGCCGTTAACCACCTATTTGCAAATTGAGGGCAAGTTAAACTAATATAAGTGACTCACAAGTTCAAAACATACGCTACAAATTGTAAAGTTGCCAAACTTTGATAATAATAATGACATTAGTTTAATTCTGCAAAATAATATTGATTATATATAATTCCAGTGACTTGTTTGAGAAAACATCGTTTTAGGTCAAATTACGCAGTGGCTGTAAACGAGTGCAGCTGCACTAATGGCCGACGTGGCCTGAAAAAAAGAAAGGGAAGTGAAGAAGTTCGAGGATTTACTCGCGGTTCGGGTTCAAAAATGTTAAAATATATCCCCCGCCAGGCAACAAAAATGCAGACGATGCTTCGGACACGATCGGAAGCTGCATCGTTGCTATGTCCCAGTCTTCAAAGTGTCTCAGCTGTAAAACGCGCACATGCTAAATATGTTGGCAGACACAAATAGAATGCACGTGTCCAACATAGTTGTTGTAAGTCATGGCGCGCTCTTTGCGAAAAAAAAAACAACAACTGAACATAAGAATATTAGCTTCCTCGCTAATCGATCTAGTCTCTGGATATTCTTATGACACAATTGCTATATTTAGACTTCCACAAGCAACGGTAATTTCCCTAGCTATAGTCTTTATCCAGTTGAGTGATTTTTCCCGCGTTGCCTAATGCATTACAACGAACAATAAGGAATCTGACTTCACGGGGTCTTTTTGACCCCAAAGTGAGTGTTTTTTTATAGCTTTTTGTACATTTAAATGTCTTCACGCCCTTTAAAACAGACCGTGACTCATCGATCAGCGAACCCTGCGGTCTAAAAACATAAAATATTGCGAGATAAATAACTACGTTCGGATAGCGCGCGTTGTGATGTATAGTTTTGCATCCACCGGGAATAAAACGCGTGTCCCGGAACGATCATTTCGTCGGTACAAAGAAGACGTTAATTTAGGTCAGATGTTTGTCTTAGTCGTAAAGAAAGTAAATTTATTTTTCAGGGGCCTTTGGACCAGATTGTCCGATTTTCGTTCAGTTAAAATTGCGGCGGTGTCATTAAGGAGCGATTAGCCCGGCCCCGGGGGGAAATTCTGAATCATGAACTGAACGAATTCATTATTGCGCAGTTGGAAATTCGCGTAATCAAATCGTGTCATAACAACCTGGTTAGTAGGGTAACAGATAACACACAACTGACGAGCTTTCATCACAATAGAACTAATAAATAAACAACATGCTTATCAGACCACCATCACTTAATCCAATCATCATCGGCAGCAGGTGTAGCAGCAGCAGTAACAGCAGCAGCAACACCAACAACATAATCATTATAACCACATCATCATCATCATAAGAAGCAGCATCATCATCATCATCATCATCATCATCATCATCAACATCATCATCATCATCATCATCATCATCATCATCATCATCATCATCATTATCATCATCATCATCATCATCATCAGAAGCAGCAGCAGCAGCAGCAGCAGTAACATCATAAACAGCAGCAGCAACAACAACATCAAAAGCAGAAACAGCAGTAACAGCACCAGCAACACCAACAACTAAAACAACAACATCATCAACTAAAACAAAAAATGATCCTTAAATGCAAACACGTTTTCAAATATAAACTTAACGATCTAAAATTAATCGCTATTTACTAAATACGTCTATATCGAAGAGTAGACAAAGACGAGGGCGACAAAAAAATCACGAACAAAACGGCCTTGAAAGTCAGTGTACATGCAAGGTATCTCTTGTATAAAATCAGCTGAGAGACCTTTCACCCCCAAACCGCAACTCTGAGTCATACAGTGCCGCCGTGAAAAAGAAATTCAGCTGGAGGACAAACTAGTGGTGTTATTAATGGATAGTGATGATGTGCTATAGATGGTGATTATGATGACGATGATAATGATTATGATAATTGTGGTGGTGGTAGTGCTGATGATGGTGATGATTATTATAATGATGATAGTCATGACGATTATGAGGATGACTATTAGGATGATGATAATCATAATGATGAAAATGATAATCATGATGACGACGATTATTATGATGATAGTGGTGGTCGTTATGATGATGATAATGTTGGTGTTAATGATGATGATGATGGTGATGTTGTTGTTGCTGCTGATGATGATAATGATGATGAAAACGATGATGACGATGATGATGATGATGAGGAGGAGGAGGATGAGGAGGAGGACGACAAGGAGGAGTGGGAGAACGAGATGGAACAGGAGGAGGATGAGGACGAGGAGGAGGACGAGGACGATGATGAGGACGAGGAGGAGGAGGAGGACGAGGAGGACGAGAAGGAGGAGGACGAGGAGGAGGACGATGATGATGAGGAGGACGAGGAGGAGAGGGACGAGGAGGACGAGGAGGAGGAGGACGAGGAGGAGGACGAAGAGGAGGACGAGGAGGAGGACAACGACGACGATGACGATGATGATGATGATGTGTGCTTTGTGGCAGTGGTGGTAGAGATGTTGATGATCAAAATAGCCATCACCCAATGATAAGAAAAAATCACTTTCCTGACGATCAATATTCTAGTAGACATAATAATATTTTGATAAATACATATGCGAATAACAGTGCTTCGAACAATGATGTCATATTGATGTGTACAACACTTTTGTTGCAACTGCCACTGCTGCTGATGAAAACTTACAATTATGATTCTGCGTTTAATGATGATGTTCACGATGAAAATAATTGGGTGAAATTATTGCTCTCTTTTTACGGTAACAAAACCTTAACAAGTGTATTATCGACCATAAAAGCCACATTTATCAACTCGTTAAACTTCGCTCATAATTAACGACATTAAATCGAGATTGCCTTGGGGTATACACACAGTTATCTTATTGTAAAATCACTATTCATTAAAGTCCCAATAAAAGTATAATTGCAAATGCGGTAACAGGGTCATGACTTTATTCACTTCTTCTGATCCACCGTGACTCAAAACGGAATACTAAAAAATTGAATACTGTCTAAGTAGTTCGGATCAACCTAGCCTATTTGTCTGTGTTCTTTAAAGCCACATGACAGAATGAAGAAGAAAAAACGAAGAAGAAGAAGTAGAAGAGGAAAAAAGAAGAAGAAAATGTGTTAATGATGAAAACACTTATGTTGGTAAAGTGGCTGATGATAAAAATTAAAAGTAGAAGACAACGAGACAATAATAAAGATGAAAACTTGGTCGATCGATCGATGATAAAAACGATATGTTATTGACGAATATTTATTTTTTCAGACAAAATAACTACGCTTATACACAATACGGTGCAGATATTAAAACAAACAATAACAAACATAAATAGCAACTACTTCATGTCAGGGACCTATATTGTTTGAATAGGTCCCTGTTCATATTAAAGCTAACAAATCTGTCTCATTGTTCACTATGGCCTACTTTAGCGTGGAAATTTGCCATGGCAACCTCACGCGCGCACGCGCTGCACTATTTGCGTATACCAAAAATTGAAACGAGGTTAACCGCATTGCAAAAGGCATCGAGTGCATGTAGATATTTTATCGGCGGGACAGAAATACCATTAGCCACTTTGTTGGGCTCAAAAGAGAGCACGTCTGCTTTTCAGATCGATTTAATGAATTGCGTCTTAATAAAGCAGACGACAGGCCGTGAACAGCCCATACGTAGCGCACGGAAGTTACAAGCAGACGACTACTGGACAGAAGCATACGATAACTGCCTTTGGGTAATTAAGGCATATTTAAAATTGAGCCGCGCTCTTGGAAAACGGGGCTTAATGCATACGCGTAATATGTTGCCCCAGATTAGCATGTGCAGTCCGCACATGCTTTTCAGGGGCGACACTTTCCACATAGACTGGATTTTTGTTTAGGAGAGACTTCCTTTAAACGAAAAATTCCATTACAGCGAAAAGTGTCGTCCCTCAGAAGCCTGTGCGAACTGCACAGGCTAATTTGAGACAATACTTTACACAAATGCACTAAGCCCCGTTTTCCAACAACAACAACGACAAGTATAAACTTCATGGTAACCACAAAGCAGCTTGCAATCAAATGTTCAAATGTTTCGAAATCGCTGTAATTGTGAAAGCAAGATGGAAACCATGAGGCGAAGCGAAGTACTAGAAAACAAAAGTGTCATATATTGTTATCAATGTATGCAGCATTGAGCAAATACTAGCCGCGACAGAAATTTCCAACGAAAAGCCCATGAGTCATTGTGACAAGCCAAAAAGCAGAAAAGTCCTCCACCTTACATAGAAATGCCATGTAATATCTTTATTGTTTGCCTTAGTTTTTAAAATCAGGAACCCACATTAGCAACCGTACTTAATTCGTTTTTAATTATTTTGATGTTTAAATATAGCGAAATACGTAAATCCATAACAAGTTGAATAAGGGTAGCGCTGAAGCAGCGGATATGGTGTCCGCCTTGCGCGTCGCTCCTCTGGGAGCGTTCCTACGATTACCCTTAAGTACTGGTTCTACCAAGAAATCGAACTCAACAGTCAATTAGCCATTGACGCTCAACGCAATCGAGCTGAAATTAATAGTTTACACGTAATTATGAGTTGATTCAACAATATTGAATACAACACTTATATTAAATTTCAAGCTACGTGGCATGTTCACGTGGAACAAGAAGTTGAAAGCAAATGAGCCTCGCTCTGTGAAAAAGGGGTTTAATGCTTGTGCGTACACTGTCGTCCCAGAGAAGCCTGTGCAGTCCGCACAGGCTAATTAGGGACGACACTTTCCGCTTTTATTGTATTTTTCGTTTAAAGGAAGACTCTTCTTAACGAAAATCCAGTTTATGCGGAAAGTGTCGTCCCTGATTAGCCTGTGCGGACTGCACAGGCTTATCTTGGACGACACTTTCAAACATGCGTTTAACCCCGTTTTCTCAGAGCGCGATGAATATGATTGAAGTTTTAAAGTTATGGGCACAATTTCACCTAAAATGTCACTGTTAAGAGAACGGTATTGCCACTCAACAACGCAATAGCAATATTTATATCGAAATATGGGCGGAGGGTGTATTGGTTAAATAAAAACACATTCCAAAAATAAACAAAAATCATTATCACGTGTTTGATGACAGTGTCAATTAATTTCGACATTGTTTTTTAAGGGTTACATTTTGTTGAACTCTGACATTAAACCATTGACCTTTATAATATTCCATTTTTTTTTATTTTGTTAATAAGTTGAAAGCATTTTAGGAACACCATATGAAAAGAATCTGGATTTGGAACATCTAGCGCAAATGTCAACAATTTCCGACAGAAAATGGCTAGGTTCACGAAGGGTTTTAAATATTCCCTGTTACAGAATGTACTGTAGTGACATAATTTTTATCTTAACGGACGAGTCATCAAAATACTCTTTACAATTATTTCCTGATCATTTGTTGGCCCGGATATATCAGACAGACACCAAATGTCAAATGCAACGTGCGAACACGTGCCGACAAATAATTTTAACAGAAGAACATAATGTTTTTTTTTACGTAAATTTTACAGTTTTTTTGTCATTTACAAAATATTAAATATATACCTCATTTATAATGTCACAATGAAATCCAATGCTTATAGCTTAGTATCATATTTATTTTATCGCGTAAAGATTATGATACATAATATAATAATCTTTTTGTGAACTGTATTACAGTTGTTGAACACATTGTATAGGGCAACATTACGTGCTTTTAAATGAGAAATATAAGATGTTAAGCTCCAAAAATAAACCAAATTTATGATGATTTATGAAAGTTACTTTTTTTTACTGATTTCACATGGCATATTACGCTGCTAGCCATTTGAATTGATTTCAACACGGTTCCTTAATATTTTGAAGTACTAAAATTCAAGTGGAGTAGAGTAACTTTTAGCGCGGGCATTTAAGTAGGCTACTGATTTAATCCAAAATCAACACTGAACAATATTAGGTATTTGATATATAATTATAATAAAATTTTAAAGATTAGTTTTTGAAAGGTTTAATTATAGATTTTACTTGTTTTACAAAAATAAATCAATGTCAACTAACCAAGTGAGCAAGAGTTATTCTCACAATGTTTTTTCCCGAACACTTGTGCTCGATTGGTCATTTTCGGCTCGGCTACTACTTAAATGTACCCCGGGTACTCTTAAGTAAACTTAAATGTACCCCGGGTACGGAAAATATACTTAAACGTACCGGTCAATTTAGACTGTACTTGAGTTGTATTCCCGCCCAAAATCTGACGTCGTTAAACGCGCTACGGAATACGAAACTGAATTCTTTTTCAACAAAACCTTCCTGAACATTCTTTTTTGAGTATGAGTTTAGAGGCCATTTTAC
Organism: Dreissena rostriformis; assembly: GCA_007657795.1. Taxonomy (NCBI): domain Eukaryota; kingdom Metazoa; phylum Mollusca; class Bivalvia; order Myida; family Dreissenidae; genus Dreissena; species Dreissena rostriformis. The sequence goes on from VMBQ01001447.1 coordinate 132,903, forward strand.
TAAATATTGACATAAATATGAACACAATTAATTTGAAAAAATATAAGCCGAAAACGACCAATTGAGCGTTAGAATTCCCGGGTACGTTTTAAGTTAGTATATTTTCCGTACCCGGGATACATGTAAGTATACTTAGGAGTACCCGGGGTACATTTAAGTAGTACCCGAGCCGACAATGCCCAAATCGAGCGTTACTTGTCGCTATACATATGTAGATAAGAGAGACGTGCGAAGATAAAACGATGTTGATAACTTAATTAATATTTCAGTCATCAGAATAAATTATAAACATATACCTTTAGCTAGTCTGTGATCAAGGCTACACTCAATCGCGTATGTAAAATTCACTATTCACGGCGTATGACCGATATATAGTTCTTTTTCTGAATATTGATATCGCGACGGAGAGGCAGATATCCCGCCCTTCCGTGAAATACACGCGACGCGCACGCGCAGAAATCTAAATATTGTAACATTATTTAATTAGAGTGCTCATTGCCAAATATAGTTACTGCAATCAACCGACCGTATATGTGTATATATACTTAAGTAACTATGCTCTAATTTGGATATCCCAGCGTGGTTTCACTGGTTTACCTATTTAATATTCCCACATGACGCTTAGTGCATTTAAGAGTAGGTAAATAAGTTTAAATTATGTCACTTACTTTTCTTATTAACAAGGACACTTATGTAACTTGATATATTGGTAAATGATGTGTCGCTGTCAAAGCTACTTCAGAAGTTGGAATCTCGCGGAGTCTCGCGCATAAGACCTTGACAAATGGATTGCAGACACAGACCGTAAAATTGTATTACATTCTACACCGTAACCAGAGGGATGGAGAAACCGTTAGAAGGCACTGTGTTATTTTGCGAAAACTGTGTGCGATTGCCCCGTTTTAGGTTAATTAAACAATAAGTCAACCTAGTTGCAGCACCATCAACAACACCATCAACAGTAGCGACTAGCGACATCATCATTTTCATCATAAGTGTCCTCCTCCTCATCATCATAATCATTTATTTCCTCCATAATATCACCAACAACAACACTAACAAGAGCATCTTCAGAACCACACCATGAACACCAAAAACTACAGCATCATCATAAACAACATACAACAACAACAACGTAAACAACAACCATATCATCATCATCATCATCATCATCATCATCATCATCATCATCATCATCATCATCATCATCATCATCATAAACATAAAAGGTTGTCCAACAACAACTCAAGAAAAAGAAGCAATAGAAAAAATAGCTCACAACCTATATGCGCTTTAAAAATGCATTATAAAATGTGAACGAATAATCAAGATATCGTTATCGCTTTATTACGAGAAAAAGGGAAACCATGACACGCGCAATTGTACTAGTAGACAAAAGTGTCAAATATTGTTATCATTTTATGCAGCACTGATTAAACACTGCCCGGGAAAACCGTTTCCAATGAAAAACTGATGAGTCATTGTGACAAAGCCAAAAAAGCACACCTGTAAAACTCCGAGCCGTATCTTCCTGGTTTGGTTGGCTTTTGTGATCTATGGGCCAAAGTTAAGAACCATAATTCGTTAATGTGTTTAATTTTTTTCTTCAAGTTTAAGTTAAAAACTTGAATATATACAACCAAATAAGTTGAGCAAACATAACTTAAGGAAAAGTTATATTTTAATTTTAAGCTTCGTGTCATGTTTACATGTAATATGAAGACGGATTTATATATTTGACGTTTAAAATCAGTCCGAATAAGAATATACTCAACAAAAAACAACAAAACAAAAAATACACATTAAACCAGTATCTCATGTTTGGTGAAACTTTCAGTTTTGCGTAATTGTTTTTATAAAGTAAACTATGTTTATGTTGGTAAAGACGGTTTTATATAATTGCATAAATGTATTGTGTGGGGGTTATCGCTTTAATTAAAAAGATTATATGAGCGGCGTTCTAGGAAAACCGGGCTTTATACATGTGCGTAAAGTGTCTTCCCATATTAGCCTGGGACCGCACAAGCTACTCAGGAACGATACGTTCCGCTTTTATGGAATGTTCTGTATAAAGGAATCCTCTTCTGAACGAAAATCCAGTCTAAGCTGAAAGTGTCCTCACTGATAAGCCTGTGCGGACTGCTCAGGCTAATCTGGCATGACACTTGAAGCACATGCACTAAGCCCGGAATTCCCAGAGCGCGGCTCATATATCCAGCAACAGACGGAAAGAATTATCCATCACTCCAAAAATCAATGCTCTCCCAGCTATCTGACCATATTTAGGAAATCAATCTTCTCTATATTAGAAGTACCGGTAATTGCCTAGTTATCGTTGTTCGTCTGACAATGCGCAACTATTTGGAGTGCTGATGCGCATGTATTAAACCACATGAGCATAAGAGGCGGTTAATAAAGTACATCGCTCGACTGATAATTTTTATTAATCACTTTTTAGCTTCATAAACCAGTAAAATAGCTTGCAGGCGTTGCTTCAACGCCGACTTTCCTTTAAGAGCATTTTTAAAAAAAGGGGAAAAGGACAATCTCTGTTCTGAAATGCATACTGCATGTTTTGTACGATCATTTTCTTCCACATACATGTTAATTGTTCGGCCAATTAGTAAACCGACGTGCAGCACTAGACCATTCTTTTAAAACGTCCAACAACAAGACCTTTGGAACATCTTACTCGAATGTATGAAAGTAATTTTGACTGGACTTTAACACTTCATAATTGCGAACATTCTTGAGAGACTGCACTTTAAGTGGGATCTATATGAGCCTCGCTCTGTGAAACGAGCGTTTAATGCATGTGCGTAAAGTGTTCTCCTATATTAGCCTGTGCAGTCCGCACAAGCTAATCAGGGACGACACTTTCCGCCTTAACTGGATTTTTGCTTAGAAGAGACTTTCTTTAAACGAAAACTATCATCAAGCGGAAAATGTCGTCCCTGATTGGCCTGTGCGGACTGCACAGGCTTTTCTGGGACGACACTTTACGTACATGCATTAAACCCCCTTTTCACAGAGCGCGGCTAACATACGTTTACTTTGAGCACTGACACAGTGGCCCAAGACTGCACACGAAAATAACTGGTTAAAATGTCAGTGGATCCTGTCAGTGTGATAATATTCTATTATTATTTTATTAAATATTCACATTAACTTAAATAGGTTTTTTTAATTACCCGGTATATTTCAAATAATTATATTCCTAACAGTGTTTTTTCGACAAATAATTAATGTGCATACCACGTTTAAACGCCTTTATTAAAACCAATACTATATTATAATGACAAAAATAAAATCACACTTGCGTTGTATATAACTAAACCAATAGCCTACCTTTAATCAGTATGCGATCGAATGTTCAATTTATCACACGGCGCGTGACATGCCAATAGATCTTTTTTTCAGATAATAAAAAACGAGCGCGACAGACTATCTTAACCTGCCCTTGCGTAAAAATTACACTCGACGCGCACGCGCAGAAATTCTTAATATAGAAACATTACGTAATGTGAGTACTCATTGCCAAATATGGCTACTACACACATGTCCGTAAAACGGATCATCGCCATAATTAAACCGCACTATGTTTTTGCCATATATTGTAAACATAAGCTCATGTTTTCCTCGGCCAAACGCTGTCCTTGATCACTATACACATATAATCGAATACACATGTATATTTTGATGATTATTAAGATCATCATTATCATTATTATGCATAATATTCTGATTATGATGCTGCTGTTGGTGATCAGTGGGCCTATATATGGTGGTGGTGGTGGTGGTGGTGACGGTGGCGGTGGTGGTGATGTTCTTGAGCATCAAATTATAAACCGAAACAACTTGTCTCATAAGCAAACCGCTTTAATTCATGTTAAAGGTGCGTTACGCCAGTCCTATAGCGGTTGCGTTATGTTAATGTACATTTTTAGAAAGAAAAAATACGGTTCAATATTTTCGCAAAACGTTCGATTGTTAGGTAAAAAATATATTCATCAATACAAGGGAAATAACTCCTAAATTAGATGTGCAATATAAAGTTCTTGTTAACGCCCGTTTGTACGGTTAACGCAAGTTCTCTTTGTCCGGTTCGGAAATCATTTTGTATATTTACTTAATATATGATTGATTATCTACATATATAAATTCTGGGAAAGTACGACATCGTCGAATGCCAACGTTTGCTATGTTTTCATCACGTGAGAAAAGTAGTACGGTATACGTAATGAATCAACACTAGGATAAAGTACGATTGGAAATACGAATGATTTTCAAGGAATATTAATCCTGGAAAATTACGATTTTCGGAATGGAAATATGAATGATTATCTACGAATATCAATCCTGGAAAATAACAATTGGCGGAATGGAAGTATGAATGATTAATATCTACAATTATTATGCATGGAAAATTACGATCGGTGGAATGTAATTGTGAATGCTTATCCACTAATATTATTCCTGAAAAAAAAAATAGGATTGGTGGAACGGAAATATGAATGATTATCTACAAATATCAGTCCTCGACAAGCAGGACTGCGCAGCTTAAGCGCTGGATAACCTCTACACGTTGGTCGTCCTTTCCATTTCCAAACAAGAGAGAATCAAAACAGCCTTTACATAAAACACCGAAAAACCGTGCATACCATACTGTGTTCATTATGAAATATTTCCATTTAAAAAGCAACAACAGCACAGACTTATGCATTAGCAAAACAGTGTAACTTCAAAAAAAAAATATCAAAAAATAAAATCATGGATATTTTATGTTGACACAGACGCGTTCATTCGGTCAAATTCTGTTTAGAATGAGAAATCAACAACGATAACTGAATCAAATGTATCGTAAAAACATTAATTTTGTGTATTTGAAATTTAAATACCGGACAAGTGCATGTTTGGGCAATATCTTCATCAGTCGTATAACTCATTACAAATATAATAACGGCGAACAGGCTAGAGATCGATCTGACTCGTCTAGATGCATGTGTACAATTATTCATTGCAATATTTTAGTTATAAATCGCCTTCCTCGTGATTTATATTATTTATAAAAAAATAAATGATATAACATGTCATGATTAAAAATTAAACGGATTGTTAAAGACACTCATGTTTGTACAAAATTGTAATATTCCCTTTCAACAAACTTGACTGGTTTCTCTTCCAATATTGCAGTACATGATTAAACTAACGTCAATTCTCGTGTCACTTTTGGTTTCATATGTGCAATAAAGATAACAAGGAGCTATTTTAACAACAAAATGTATCACATACATACACGTATATAACATCCGTGCTAAATTTAAATGTAGAAACGCCCATACTAAATTTAAAACCCAATGGGCGGCATTCCGAATTGTTATACATAGACAATTTAGAAAACAATGTTGGTGAAATGAGTATTATTTAATATTTATATGTGAAAACATACACTGATGCATGTTTGTCATAATTGGTTGCAGCAAAAATTCTTATTTTTACAAGCACATTCATATTATTTTCTTATAAACTTTATATGAACGTCATATTTACGTTTGTTAAGCCTATAGTGCATCGATTTCATTTTTTTCTTCAATAATAATAAAGAACTTCTGATAATATATTTGACTATAACCATTGTTAGTATTCACTTTCTTAAAGCAGCATTACAACAAACGTGATTATTTACAAACGTGTTATCTGCATTCATGGAAATAAACGATCTTAAATAACTTAACCGGACACAATGTACGCGTACCGTATTTCACATATGATATTCATATTCTTTAAAGTCAAAGTCCACAGAAAATAATTAAATGTAGTTGGAAAGGGCAGTTTTCCTTATGAATGTTAGATAATGATTTAATGACGTTTTCTGTTATAATGGTTTTCTTTGTAAGAAATACATAAATGATGGTTAAATTTGAAAACGCTTGGTTCATAAAAAATGAAACAATACTTTATTACACAAATAATTCATTAATTATGATAATATTGATATTGAAATGATCTACTCACGGTTGGTTACAACTTTCTTCCGTATCGAGAAGACATGCGTCTATTAAGGTACGTGTCATAATTTACATACACTTATACCATATGTAAGTGCACGTACCTAGCTGGGGCTAAATTACATGGGATCCCATATATCCGGTATGTAATATAGGCAATCAAGATAACAGTATCACTTGAAAAGAGGAAGTTTAAGTTACCGAATGCCGGTAGATCTGTTTTATTTTTATGCATGAGTAAAAAGTTTCAATATTGATTTCCTTATACACAAATGTCAAAAAGCCTTAAGAATACGTTTTCAAGAGATATATATATATATATGAGACTTTCCACGAAAGCACCTGTATTAATGACAAAAAAAACAAACTATTTTCTTTATATTTTTCGTTTTGCATATTTCTTTTCAAACAGAACTAAGTATACAATACTGTCGCGTGTCTCTATTTAATGTTGCAATTGTGCACAATGTGACACAAATATCTTTAACTTTGGTTTTCTCAACGTCACCACTGATGTCACTAATACACGTTTTTATCGTGGAACAGCTCACATGTTATATAATATTAGAGCCACTATAACAGAAAGTGCTCTTTTGGGAAATCCAAGTTTCAACGTACTTAAGTAAGAGAAAATTAACTTCTTGTTGTCAAATGAGCGGCTTATTAAACCCAGCTCCAGAGCCTGTCATGATATTTTAATGACGCGAAGCAATTTATATATGATCCATGCAATATGTGCGCATAGTCAATTGCGCATCAACTAGTAATATACCTTGTAATTCATAACTACAAAGCTGTTTATAATATACAAAATTGCATTGCCTCCTATTGTATATGTGTGTTAATATATAGAGGATATTTGTTGGAATCGGAGGAATATCGATTTTACTTCACGAGTGATCACAGACAATTAAATTTTCACGAGTGACGCAGCCACGAGTGAAAATATATGTTTTCTATGATCAAGAGTGAATTAAAATCGATATTCCACCGAATAAAACAAATTTTCATTCTATTTTATGCCTTTTTTCACCGTTTATTTAGATTGTAAAAGAGTTTAACTGAAGAATTTCGCCGGAATTATGTCGTCATTTCGTAAAAAAAATGACGAATTTTCACAGTAAAACAGTGAAAAATATCGATATTGTTCACTGTTATTTTTTACTGTTTGAAACTGTGAAATATCAGTTTTATTTCACTGATATTTCTCTATAAACCACCGGAAAGCATATAATAAAGATGTATATATATTTTTTTTAAGAACATTAATCAATATCTCAAGCAATGTTCGTACGAGGATGATACTTAAATCAAACACGGTTGCTTAAAATATTATTATTATATATTATAAAAAAAAAGTGTGCAATCGTTAGCTTATATGACCTTGGCCTTTGATCGGTTTGCTCCCAAGTAACCAGTACACCAATTTGACTGATCCTAGGTCAAATCATTCTCAAGATAATTTGTGAACAAACAGTTCGTGTAACAGACTCCTGTGATATTTGCCTTTAACATGTTGACATCAACAAAATAGGCAATAGGCACCAATGTCTTTAGCAGTCTCTGGATATCGTGTTGAAGTGAGCTTAAAGTTACACGCCTCTGTGGCCTTGACAGTTGACCACTTGACCTCAAAAAGAAGTGGCGTCTTGCTTTCATTCCAAGTATTCAGTTTATATATATATATACACCTACTACTTCTAACCATAAATAGATCATCCACTAATATAAGTGTCTTTTTGGAGAAACGATGACCTAAGTGTTTGATTACAGACCTTCTGCGAATAAATATTACGTAATGGGGAATATTTAAACAGGCAAACCAGAAAAGTCGCATAAATTACTAACATTTATGACAAACATATTTTACAGGTTGATGTTGTCACAGAAGTTTCTAAAAACATGTATTGCTTACTACACATAAGGGGAAAGTAAAACTGTTAAGTCAATTTCGCTTCTATATACTTGTACATTTACATTTTACGTGTCAGTATATACGAGCAGTAGTTTCATATCGATTTAATGAAAGTAAAACAATATAGGGGAAACCCATCTTAAACTGATAGCAAACTGCCTCGACATAGTTGTGAATACATGAAGCTGTTTGACTTTTTTCAAAACAATTGTTTGTCTGCTATTATAGATAGTACCAGAGGCCTAGCATTTCTCTAAACGTTCTTATAGTTTATTGTACAACATACACTGATTAACAAAACTGGGTCTTCTCTAATCAGCATCAATACTAAACAGAAATCAAAATGGTATAACTGGTTACTTTTTTTTACTTGTAAAAACAAATAAGTTATCTTTTTCTAAACTAATTTCAGAAACATATAACAATTAACGCTTCATAAAGACCCTATAACCACAAACTACTGGTCCTATGGTTTCAAAGTCCTTAACAATGTATACCAGGACCTGCTGGGATTTGAACCCAGACCTCTTTCCCCTGGCAAGGAAAGTATTCTTTCTTGAAATACAAGAGCATGTTAGAGGAAAATTAATTAACATTTTTAAGATTATTAACCTTAACAAATATTTTATGTGTGGTATAATGTAAAACTTATCTTAAGATAATGTTTCACTTGATCTTTCTTACATAACACACATCTGTGAATCTGCAAAACATAACAGCTTAACTTCCGTTTGTTGCATTTTAAGTTTTGTGTTTATCCTTATTGAATGGTATCTCCTTAACACAGGTGTTTAATACTGTTATAAAAATCTAACAAGATAGTATGGTTTTGTTTTTCTCTGTTAATATCCCGAAAATATGCCACCATTTTAAGGGACTTGTNCTTATATGACCTTGGCCTTTGATCGGTTTGCTCCCAAGTAACCAGTACACCAATTTGACTGATCGTAGGTCAAATCATTCTCAAGATAATTTGTGGACAAACAGTTCATGTAACAGACTCCTGTGATATGTGCCTTTAACATGTTGACATCAACAAAATAGGCAATAGGCACCAATGTCTTTAGCAGTCTCTGGATATCGTGTTGAAGTGAGCTTAAAGTTACACGCCTCTGTGGCCTTGACAGTTGACCACTTGACCTCAAAAAGAAGTGGCGTCTTTCTTTCATTCCAAGTATTCAGTTTTTAAATATATATATATATACACCTACTACTTCTAACCATAAATAGATCATCCACTAATATAAGTGTCTTTTGGAGACATGATGACCTAAGTGTTTGATTACAGACCGTCTGCGAATAAATAAAACGCAATGGGGAACATTTATACAGGCAAACCAGAAAAGTCGCATACATTACGAACATTTATGACAAACATATTTTACATGTTGATTTGTCACAAATGTTTCTCAAAATGAAGGCAATTTATTGCTGACTGAAAATTAGAGGAAAGTAAAACTGTTAAACCAATTTTGCTTCTACATACATGTACATTTACATTTTACGTGTCAGTATATACGAGAAGTAGTTTCATATCGATTAAATGAAAGTAAAACAATATAGGGGAAACCCATCTAACTGATAGCAAACTGCCTCGACATAGCTGTATATATATATAGCTGTTTAAAGCATCAACTACATTCACACAAATTTGATATAACACCTGCTAACTCGCGTGGTTTGTTTAATTGTCAGGTATTTCGTTAATAACTTGCAATATGAACTATAGATGTGTCACACACACGAAGACCACCACGAAACGTATAGGGAAGGAGAACTAGGGGTATATATCGCCAACATTAAATGTATATATATTATATCGTTTTTTATTTAAATATTTTGAGCTGTATAAGGCCCATATTGTATACTGGAATTGTAACTGCGACCTTGGCCCTTGAGCTAGAAAAACACATGTGTCCGCAAGATGAAAAAGTACTTTTATAATTTCCTAATTAATGATGAAATGAAGGTGCTAACAAGCAGTACGATGATCGTCTTTGACATTACACCTCTAAGTGTGACCTTGACCCTCGAAGTAGGGCCACGTGTGATGCACATGAGACGCCCTATCCACGTGGCTATCATTCGCCACACGATTCGGTTTTCGAATTGCCTGTCGAATTCTAAAGGTGCAGATAATCTGTTCTATGTCCATAGTTAAACTTTGAATGTTAGTGTGACCTTGACCTTAAAGAAAGGGTCAATGGAGTTCCGCGTGACTCAGCCGATTTTACACTTGGATCGTTTGGGGCAAGGTACTTTTTTACCTTATAAATAATAGTTATAGTGCAGAAAGTTGTTCTATGCATGTCTTCACCTCTGATCCGTTAGTAAGATCTTGTTTTTTTAGGTGAAATTGTTGCAAGTAATTTTACAATATAATAGACTGACGAATGCCTCTCAACTAGAGTTTACAGACACATGTAGAATGTGGGGGTATCTGTGTCCTATGTCTAGTTGTTCGCATTCTAAATGCCACGAGATCGTCGTTCTTTATACTCGTACGTACAGCTGGAAACCAAAACTGCGTGTTAACTAGATTGTGTGCTTCCATTAATCGGTTGTGCCTATATTAGTACAAGGAAGATAAACGGCTCAACATGGATTCAGTCACTTAGTAACCTTTTATGCCAAAGTATACATTTAACATCAATATGCAACGCGACTTGGTAACACATGTCACACTACAATATCTTGGGGGAAAACACAACAGAAACACAAATTGTCACATTCCAGGCCCGTAACCAGGGTTTTGGAAAGGGGGTTGCGAATTTGCCCATCAACGATTGTTTTTGAGCAACGAAGTGGCGACGGGGGTAGGTGCGGGAGGGTGTGTCCCCCTCCTGCAATCGGGGGGTTTGGGGTCCTCCCCCTAGAAATTCTTGAAATGAAACGTAAAATCCTGCATTCTGGTGACTTTTTATCTGTATTTAGAGACTGAAATTAAAGCAGTTTTATATGAAATTTCACTTTCGTCGAACATACTCAGTGACTGATCGACATGAATATGATATAACATACATGTATTCCCCACTACCATTTTTCAATAACCACCTTTTTTCGATCATTCACGGAAATACATTATTTTATACGATGTTAAACCCGACACTAGAATGCGAGCACACACTGTTAACATACGCAACAACACATTTATAGAATGTAAAATCAACAATAAGAACGGTATAAAATATCATTATTAATTGGAATCTTAGAATTTTGATAAAATTGGTATATTTGACCATTCCAAAATTCTACCATTCATAAATCAAGCAAATTAAAAGGAAAAATTTGACTTTTTTCAAAACAATTGTTTGTCTGCTATTATAGATAGTACCAGAGGCCTAGCATTGCTCTAAACGTTCTTATAGTGTATTGTACAACATACACTGATTTACAAAGCTGGGTCTTCTCTAATCAGCATCAATACTAAACAGAAATCAAAATGGTATAACTGGTTACTTTTTTTTTTTACTTGTAAAAACAAATAAGTTATCTTTTTCTAAACGAATTTCAGAAACATATAACAATTAAGGCTTCATAATGACCCTATAACCACAAACTACTGGCCCTATGGTTTCAAAGTCCTTAACAATGTATACCAGGACGTTGAAGAAAAAAGATGGACTTATTTGCCCATTATGCTCAAGATCCGTCACAGTTAATGAACATTAAACGTTAACCTCCACCAGATCATATGTTATAACGTTTTAAATTCATTATAACAACTGTAACAAGAGTAGGACAGATTTCCTAGTGTCAAATTGTGTCATAGACGCACGCTGGTAGTGGTGCAGACGCCTCACTGTGATAGCAGATCGTTCACAATCTGCACTTGTGACCGGTAAGGTGCATGCAATCCGCAACAAGGTAAAAATCAAAATCACGCGCTATCTTGAAAATGACTTCATCGAGAAATTAATTTTATGGTGACCTGTAGGTAGCCTATTGAATTCAACGTTATTGTATTTCTTAAATACGAAGACTCACTGGGATCCGGGAAAAGAAAATTAACCGTTTTTTGCGTCGAATAAAGTTGGGTTATGCATTTTAACTGGATGTACATCAAAAAATGAAACTGGTGATTTTAAATACCATCGTTTCATCTGCAAGCTTTATGTTTGGAGTAGCTTTTAGTCCGGAACCGCATTAACAAATCAGATCATTACGTGCAATTCAGGAAGTAGCCGCAATAAGGTTGTTAAAGGCCAAAATACAAAGCTTGATTGTGTATGTCTATCTTAAGCCACATTCACAGGTAAAAATTGAATTGTTTCAAATAAATACCATTCTTAAGCTAATTACAATTGCAATATATGATTGTTTTCTAATTTAGAAAAAAATCATTGCGCAAAATGCAGAAACAGCGTGTTTTTTTTTACTGGTTACTATAACAAGCAAACGGGGAATACTCAATGTGGACCAGAAGATCGAGAATTTATACAGCTGTCAAAAATGTGTGATATAAACCTCCGTTTAGTAAAAACGGACAGACAATTTTATTGGCGAATACAATCAGTACATAGCCATATAAACATAGCAAATATTTCAATAAAATAGCGTGTCAAGGAAATGTGATTAACATAATTTTTAGTTTATTTTCGGAAAATGTTCTAAATTAAATTTAACATTATTAACAGCCCTCAACATTCCCGCTTAACACATAATGAGTTTCATTGCCCTAACATTGACTTAATACGGATATAACTAGTCGTGTCACCATATTGAAAGTAAAGACTAGGACATAATCATTGACTTAATACGGATATAACTAGTCGTGTCACCATATTGAAATTAAAGACTAGGGCATAATCATTATAATTTGACCAAAACTCTCGAAAACGAACGTATTTTTACTACTTGCCCCCCCCACCCCCGCAAAAAATAAATAAAATAAAATATGAAGTAAAATAATAATAATAAATAAATACGACACTAATTGATTTAATCTGAGTGCCTGTTTAATGTATATAAATAACCATGTACAACCCACGACATAGGACGGTCAGAAATTGTCTGTTACAGTCTCATTTTTAAGCATACTTATGGAATGTAAATTTCAATAAAAAAATATGCTTACTACTTACATTAGCTAAATCGGGTAAATTGGTTAAATGATTTGAATATTTTTTATTGATTTACGTTATATTTGTAATTGGGCCGAATGAGGTAAATGGGCTAAATGGCTTAACATATAACACCGGCGATATGCTTCATGTATACAACTATAGTAAAACACCGGTATAACAACTCTGCATGTCGTCATATTAAGACAAATAAGCAACTCACTGGCGCGCGCAAGTCTTACCAATACAGGTAAATCAAGGCCTATAACTCCACCCTAAGTCGCTGATTCAACGTCTATACCCACCAAGGCAAACTTTTAGAGGCTGACTCATTTTCCTATCGATGATAGGTCTAAATTTTTTGCACATTTTACGGATTATTTAAAAATTACCGTAATATATGGGAAATAAAACCTTGCATAAACTAGAGCTTTGTCACAGACGTCACGCATATTCCCACATGCTGCATTGACACGGAATATTTTGCATGCTGTTTCACAAAACAAGATAAGCTAATTTATGGCGATTTTTAAGAATTATTACGCCATTATCATTTATGGCCATTTTGACCTTTGAACTCTTGAAAAAAATGTCACAAAACCAGGTTTTCATTTAACAGCTTTTTAAATGTCAAACATCTATTCATGAAATCACTTTGCTGCAGTATAAACTATTAATGTACAGAGTCATTTTAAAATCTCACAATGAATGACATAGTTATGGTCCGAACTAGCTCATTTATGGCCATTTTTGACTTTTGAACTCCAAGTGTGACCTTGACCTTGGAGATATCGACGTAATTCTTTCGCATGACACACTTTACAATGATTGTGAACAATTGTAACGAGAAATTTTAAAATCTCACAATGAATGACATAGTTATTGCCCGAACAAGATCATTTATGGCCATTTTTTACCTTTGAACTCAAAGTGTGACATTGACGTTGCAGATATCGACGTAATTCTTTCGCATGACACACCGTCCAATGATGGTGAACAAATGTGCCAAATGATTTTAAAATCTCCCAATAAACGACATAGTTATGGCCCGGACAAGCTCATTTATGGCCATTTTTGACCTTTGAACTCAACGTGTGACCTTGACCTTGGAGATGTCGACGTAATTCTTTGGCATGACACACCGTCCAATAATGGTGAACAAATATACCAAATGATTTTAAATTCTCACAATGAACGACATAGTTATGGCCCGGACAAGCTCATTTATGGCCATTTTTGACCTTTGACCTCAAAGTGTGACCTTGACCTTGGAGATATTGACGTAATTCTTTCGCGCGACACACC
>VMBQ01001447.1:149524-161893 GCA_007657795.1 Dreissena rostriformis
ATAATAATAATAAATATAATAATAATAATAATAATAATAATAATAATAATAATAATAATAATAATAAAAATAATAATAATAATAATAATAATAATAATAATAATAATAATAATAATAATAATTGCATCAATAAATACATAAATAAATAAATAAATAAATAAATAAATAAATAACTACAGTCAATAATAATAACAATAATTATTTAAGAGACAATACTACTCCCAAAAACAGTATAACAATAATAATACGAAGAAGAAGAAGATGATGAAGAAGAAGATGCAATTGCTATTAAATCTAATAAAAACACTCACATGTGCTTCCCAGTCTGTATACGAATGACAATAGAAGTGGAGTTTGCACATGGAAGCATGTTCAAACATGCCCGTGTTGAAAAACGACATCGATATATATAAATATTTTAGGGATCCCTCGTATGTTAAGCGGGATGTAGGTGGAGGTTTACACTGCATAGATAGACACGCTCTAGAACGTTCAATGATGTGTTCTGTTCTTTATTTATCTGGTTTGAGCAGCATAATCATTTTTTTCGGCTGTTCGCGTGCTTTGATGTATGTATACATACGTATAATAATAGTTGTATACAATAGTTATATTTAGAATTTTATTAAATGACAAAAACATTAAGATATAATTATTAAAACACGCGTATTGGCTGCATTATTAATAGGGATGCACCTTAAATAAATATAACGAGTTGACGAATCTGTATTGTATTTATGCATTTAAAGGGACTTGTTCATATATTTCGCGTTTTTGAAAAATGTCAATACATTATTTTACAAACACAACTGTAAGATTTATGATAGTTTTAAATAATTATTATAATAGAACAAATGCATAAAAATAATATTGTGCCAGTCTTGAAGTTTATTACTTCAGTATGAGGCTATTTATCTTAACTCGAATGCATCGAAAGCGTAAGTTAAGGCTAATTAAAACGCTTTCTAGTCTAGTCCGATTCCTGAGTTGAACAAGTACTTGGTGACTTTTGGGGAGATCTAAAGAACTGCAAATGAACTACTTGTATTTTATTGAAAAAAATATACATCCAAAAGAGCTCAGTGATATGAAAATGATTGTTTTCGTATTTTAAGATCGCGATCTTAAATTCAGGAAAACGGAAAATGCAAACTTGAATCATTGAAATGCATTTTTTTCTTTATGTGTATTATTTGTTTCACATTATTCCAAATACTGTCATTATTGTCATTTTTATTGCAATATTCCGTGTTTTGCAATTTCTGCAGTTTAAATGATTATTTTTCTAAAAACGAAAACAATCTGTGACGAAGTCCCTTTCAAGGGACAAGTTATTAAAATGTTCTTCAAGGGGCGAGGTTCTTTTTTATTATTATTCTTACATTAACATAGTACTGCTATCACGGAGTTATGGTTAAAACAGGTTACTAGCATTGATATATCATAATGAAACACATGTTCACCCTACTAGATACACATCTATTTATCTATATGTAGATTGCTCTCTAAAATGGCCCTGTTTTTTGTTTTTGCTTTTTGCACATTTGCAAATATTCCTTTCTTGTGTCGTTTCGTCGTGACATGGGTGACTTTTGGGCATTTTATTTTTGCATACTGATTTCCGCTACTTTCTTGTGTCGAATTAATTATTTGTGTGTACTATTTTGTTTTATTTATGTTCAAGCAAACATGATGCTGACGCACATTTATGTAGTAAATTATAATTTATAGAGAGACATGAATTTAAGTTTTCGATTAAAGCTATATATAATTATTGATCGTAGTAATAGTCATTTTTCGCTATTACAGCAGACACATACCATAGTAAAACACGATACTGTAAATTATGTTAAGCCCCGTCCGAAAATAGAATCAAAGTAAACAATAACTATTGTTATTAAAAGCAATGTTAATTTGCTATATTAATTGGATATAATAACCACCAACTGAAGTACATGTATATACCGATAGGTTGCGGTCACAACACTAAGGAACGATAAAAAGCAATTATTCCGTGACTTACAGCAGACTTTTGTGAAAATAATTGAAATTTAAGTTCGAATGTTAACGATGTTAACTCTAAAATAACATTTATTCAACTAAAAATGTTATCAAATCCTAATTCAAATTAATTACCGTATCCGATGACTCACGAATTTCGGACCAGTCATTGAAAAATCGGAACTGGTAATAAACTTGTCAAACATAGGGTGTTAGCAGACGACAAACAGCTTGACTCATTTGATGACGCACATGTACATAACGGCATGTACACAGATGTAGTAGAGGGAATATCTGCTGCAGTGGTAATGATTCATCCGTATCATCGTCATCATCGTCGTCGTTACTAGCTGCTTTAAAAGAAACATAAACATCTGTTCATAGCAGATGTACCGTATCATCATCTTCATCTTTAACGTCGTCATTATCTATATTAGTAAACACAACTGCATCCAAATAATCTTTCCACTGTTCCATCAAAATCAGATGCAATATCATCATCGCATCCTCATCGCATCATGATCATCGGTATCATCATTACCATAATAATAATCATCATTATCATGTTCATCACCATCATCATCACCAGCAGCAGCAGAAGCAGCAATTACATCGGATATTTCATCATCAGTAGATGCAGCAGCACTGTTACCAATGTCATCAATATTATTCGATATGCAATTTAAATTAATCCTCCTCAACCGCCTCCTCCTCCTCCTTATCGTCATCAGTATCATACTAATGATCACCCTCATCAGATGCAGTATCAGGTGCTTTGTAAATGTCACTTGTTGATAATGTACATTCATTGCGTTTTCTACACATACATGCACGTGTATAACATTTTTTTTTAGAAATGAACTCAATCTTCATAGTTCAATATCTAACCGCGATAAAAGCGGAAGTCATGCTTTTGAAAGTTATGGCTGACACGTTCTTTAAATGTAGTTTAGTTAATTTCGCGGAAGAACGCTCTTTGCAGGTGAGGGGGGTGGGGCAGTTTGAGATTGTCGTCATAATACAGATAAATAAATGCAGTTGCAGTCACGATATTTAGTATTAGGCGGTATCGGTATGTGCTATTTTTAAAAGCTTAAATTACCTTTATGTTTTAAATTATCATAGTATTAATACAGTTCCTGTTGTATGCATTTGTGCACAACATAAAACCGACAGGTAGCAGGAAGACACGCGGTATATTCTCGAAATAAACATAATCAAGCGGGATGTTTTAGTCTAACATCCCATAAGTTTGTTTACCCCGGGTTGTTTACTCTCACTGTTAAATTATTTTTCAATCAAAAGGACATAACTCATACNTCCTTCATGGACATTGTTAATGCTAATGTGTGTGTTATTCTGCAATAATTAATTGCTCTAACGCTCTATCAAAATCATCACACACATGTCATTCCTATACATGTATACAATGGTTTAAAATTTAAAGTTCGAATGTGTGAGAAATCTATAATTAACTCCACATGATTTTAATGCTAAGTAAAATTATTCAAAGTTAGATTCGTTGGTTTTTAAGCATGTTAAGTGGTGTCACTGTATACTGTTGCAGTGCCTAAATCCGTCACTGTCCTAAATACAATATTAAACCCATCCAAATAAGCCTTTTACACACTGATTTTTTTGTTGATCTTTATCGATACAAATGTTGTTTTTTAACAACTTTGTACTAGAGTTCGCTCAAAGAAATAAACGAATGAAATTGACGTCATATGTTTAGTTACGGTGAGATGACGTCATGAAACGCGCAAGTATATGTCATCATCATCATCATCCCCTTGCCGGTCTCGCTGTTGGGGAAATGAGGGACGAAGATAAAGTAATTCCCCCACAAGTAAGGTATGTTGTGGGCTGCTGTGAGTAATTCATCCATGGGGAGGGATGTCCACTCTTCACGTTGTCCATCCAGTTTTCCTTCTTCGACAGCGACCTCCCGCTAGCGTGCCCGGAAGCACAGTCCTGCACAGTCGTGCCTGGTGACGTATCCAAACCAAGCCAGCTTTCGTCGTTTGACAGTCGCCAGAAGAATGGAGACTACGAGGGACTTGTAGAGCCTGTACTTGGTGGGTGAAGCTGGTGGAGCTGCTTGTCCACAACCTGCTTAGTCTAGCCATCGCTGCGGTCGTCATGGTAATTCACAAACGGACCTCAGCGGTAATTTTCCCATCCTATGTCAGGATTGCTCCCAAGTACTTGAAGCAGGTCACTTCTTCCAGCTTCTCGCCGTTCATGGTAATGTCTGCACTGGTGCTGGTCGTGCTGTTCACCATGATCTTCGACTTTTCCGTGCTGACCTCCATCCCGTATGCTCTCTTTCTTAAGGTCTGTTGGTGAGATCTTGAAGTTCACTGCTTGTGCCACCCATGAGGTCAATGTCATAAGCGAATCTCAAGTTGGGGATTGGTCTTCAACCGATAGAGATTGAGATGTGGTGGTCTTGGAGAGTCTCCTGCAGTATCTTCTCAATGAAAAGGTTGAACAGGAGAGCAGACATCCCTGACGGACGCCCACTGATATCCTGAAGAAGTCCCCTTCTGTCCATTGAGAAGAACTGCGCTGCTGGCGTTTCCGTAGAGTTTTTGGATGACTTGCACCAGTCATTCGTCAATGTTGAATCATCTCATAGTTCGCCACAATCCATCATGCCACAAGCTTTCTTAAAGTCGATAAAATTGTTGAAGTGGTTACGTTGGTCTTGCAGGTGTTTCGCAATGATTACTCTGCATTTGAAGATCTGTTCTACAGTGCTCCGCCCAGCTCTGAATCCAGCCTGCTCTTCGGCTAGCAGTTCCTCGGTATTACTTTTCAGTCGATTTAGGCTGATGCGTAGCATTACTTTGCTGGGGTGACTTATGGGGCTGATGGTGCGGTAATTCTCGCATAGCTTGAGGTTTCCCTTTTTTAGGTAGGGGGATGCCCCGAGACTGGATCCACTCTTTTGGCCACTTACTCTCCTCTCAGATAAGGGACGATGTCCACTCCCGGAGATTTTCCTGCCTTAAGACTACGCATTGCCGCCTTCACCTCTTCCTTAAGTACGGACGGACTTTCGTCGCCCGTTTTTGGTCTGGGATCATTCTAAAGGAGACTAGGATCTGCTTGAAGCGGGTAGTTATAGCCGTCGCTGCAGTTTTCAGTCCACCTGTTTAGGACTGCGGCACTCTCGGTAAGGAGATTCCCGTCAGCGTCTGCTTTAACTCTGGGCTTGGGATGACTGGTCTTTGTGAGGGTCTTGTGTATGCTGCTTGAAATGCCTATGCTATCTTTGGATCTTTCAGTTTTTCAAAGTCAAATCTGATGCGACGGTTCTTTGTGAGGCGCTTTGCTCTTTAACTTCATCTTGATGGCGGTGAGCCCCAAGTCATGGTCACTGCCGATGTCTGCGCCAGGAAACGTTCTTGTGTTCGCCTAGTTGATGCTGGACTTGATCCGTTGAGGTTCCAGTATGAAGTCGATCTGGTTGTGTAGTTGTCTGTTTTCAGTTCGCTGTTCTGGATGGTTTGTGTTGGAGCAGCGTGTTGGCCAGGGTGAGTTGGTGGCGTCTGGTGAATTTAACCATTTGTCGTTTGTCTCCCTTAAGCCAACCTTCTGTCCCTGACCAGTCTTGGTAGGCGTCTGGTCCAACCTTGGCGTTTCAGTCACCTTGGACAATGAGGCTGTCTTTCTTAGGTGCATTAGCTATGATGCGCTCTAATTCTTCATAGAACTCACTGTTAAATCCCCTCGTCTTCGTAATCTGATGTTGGTACGTATACCTGGATGATGCGGATGTTGTGAGGCCTCGCAGAGATACGGATGGGAATGAGTCTGCTGGAGACTGGGTGCAACTAATGACGTTGTTGACTACCTCCTTCCTAAAGATGAAAGCAACCCCGTGGCGAAGTATAGAAACCTCACCGCTGGACCATAGATTATGCCCTTCATCTGTTGATGTTTCTCCGAAGCCTAGCCACCACCTCGGCTAGTCCGATGATGTACCAGCGGTAGCGCTTCAGCTCGCGCGTTAGTCCATTGACCTTGCCGCATGCATGGAGTGTTCTTACGTTCCATATTCCTATATGGTTAATCCCTTTGTCGCCAACTTGGTCGATGGATTAGCTCCAGTAGCTAACTTGTCGCATCCACCATGGAGACTGGCGGTGGAGTACGCGGTCGTTGTTATTCCAGGCCCCGACCGATCCGGCTTGGTATTTTGTTGTTTTGTCCACATCATTTCCGTTCAACATTTATAATTTGTATATGTACCACTTTGAGAAATGGGCCGACAGAGTTTAAATAAAGTTTATATAATTTAAAAGAAGTGCAATATATTGTGCTCAAATATAAAGACACACACACAAATTTATATGATAATTTGTTGGCGAGTAAATCACGGTCATGCAGGAGTAAACTTTGTGTATATAAACTATATTTATCAAAACTATGATAAAACCCGTTATTTCATGTTTGCTAAATGTCTTTGGAGAATCGGTGTGTTTCGTGTAAAAATGGCGGACCAAGTCATGCCGGATGCCGAAAATGTAAACGATAATGCAAATTCCGTAGCAACCGAAGGGAAATCGGTTTCGGAAGAAGATGTCAAAAAGGCAGAAGAGTTTAAGGACAAAGCAAATGAGTTTTTTAAAAGTGGGTAACTGGAAGAACTTAGAAAGTCGTAATATTTGTACATCATGTGTTTTCGCGATGTGATTGTCATTTATATCAAATTGCTTTTTAATGAGCCTAAAAGGCCCATCTCAATTTTTATCACATATACAACGTATTAAAGAAATTGTATTCACTTCATCTATGCAATTTTAAAGTGATGATGTTACCCAGAGTTCACCCAGAGTGACTGTCACTTGAATTTTAATACATACATGCACTACAAGTCTACATCCTGTTTTTGCAAGGATTGGCCTGCATTGTCAGGATCTGCTAGTGATTTATTCTGATCATCAACTGAATCTTGTTTGCTAATTCTACACTCAATCTCTACAACAACCTTCTTTGATTATTGTAATTTTGATAACTAGCAGACGCCACTAAAGTACCTATTCGAGACTTCGCCTAACAATCTTGGCAGAGATTGAAACTGGGTCATATGAGCTCAAAAACTAGGCCACTAGGTCAAATATAAAAAAAAACATGTTAAAAGTCACTTTTTTGGTCCAATCTTCATGAATCAGCTTGCATTTTTTCAGAATAGTCTAGTTCCTTTTGCTCTCAGGTGAGCGCCTTAGGGCCTGATGGCCCTCTTGTTTTTATGTTGGGTTTGTTTAGCTCGACTATAAACCGAGTAGTCCGAGATATACTTCACAACCATTAGCGTCGGTGCCTGGGTAATGCTCTGGTTAAGATAAACGTGCAGAATCTCAATATCACTGTTTCTACAGGTATTCATTTGAAACTTCACCCATGTGTTCATGGTCATTTAGTGAATTCACTGACCAAGTTCCAGAACAACGTACGCTGACCTGCAATTTAGCATAATTATGCCCT
Source organism: Dreissena rostriformis (assembly GCA_007657795.1). Classification (NCBI taxonomy): domain Eukaryota; kingdom Metazoa; phylum Mollusca; class Bivalvia; order Myida; family Dreissenidae; genus Dreissena; species Dreissena rostriformis. The sequence goes on from VMBQ01001447.1 coordinate 157,022, forward strand.
TCTTTGTACTTTCATGTCAACATTTTCTCCTACTCCATATATCTGTATCTACCACAGATATTGAAATAAAACTTACATAAGTGTTCTGGGTCTTTATGTGTTCAGGTTCTATAAACATTCACTGACCATGGCCTATCACTGTGACCAGCTTTGTAGCAGGATTGTCAGACAGCTCATNATCGAACCACTGAGTACCTATTATGAACCTACTCGGTCATAAATGCCCTTAGTAGGTGAGTATACAGTTTTAGAACTTCCAATATGCAAATTAACTTTGTTAGCTTTTGAATGTAACATGAAATAAACATTATTTGTATATATAATCTATTAATCTTATAATATTATCTCTTTTATCTGGCCCCGGGCATTCGAACAATCTTTTGATTTTCCAGATGTTCGGAACACTGGATAGCACCGTCTTCCATGATTCGAACGGTTGCTCGTAGCTTACATAGCGCAATGGAACATAGTCTTCCTTTGCAACGGGCGTCCGGAAGGAACTTCCGTAACGGACGGTCAGGTACTCCGTCGCGTGCTGAGGGCAGAGGAGCCACGAGCCCATGTAGTTGCAGTAACAGAGGTCGCCGAACATCGTGGCGGCCTTGATAGAGTCAAAATGTGGCGCCACGTCATCGTTGACGTCTAAATCACAACCCTTACGTAGATCGAAACACGGAACCTGAGTATCCGGATCTTTTATTAGCGTCTCGTGTAACACGACTATTTCTAGCACCTTCTTTCCTCTAAACCGCACGCGCGCGGAGTCACTGTATGAATAGAACAGGCTCATGAGGTACTGATTTTGATGCTCGAACAAGAGATTGCTTAATTTCGTATGATTTCGAATAGTGAATTGAATAAGTTCGTACGCATGCGCAACTGTCATGTGACGTGGCACGATCAACCACGTGTCCATGTCAGCGCCCGCTTTATGACGGCGGTACACGTGCAGTAGAGACCCTTTCCTAAGAACGGACATAATCCCGTTCAGCGCGTACACTTCCGCGAACATCCGGGCTACCAGCGTCAGGTTGGATGCGCTGATATTGCCAGGAAACAGCTCCGCGCGCCGTTGCACGTAGAATGTTGATACGTGCACGTTGTAGAGAATCGATCGGTAAATAAGGGAGCCCACAGACAGGCATATGAATCCAACGACCAATAAAGCCCGTTGAAACCATCGCTTGTACGACATGGTCCTGCAAAAAAAGACAACTAAAATTATATCAAAATGATTAACCTAAATCATAAAGCTGTGATAGCAGGGCCCACGAACAATTGGGCACTTAAATTGGTGCTTGGTTCGTAGCTTGTAAAAAAATAAACAAAACTACTTAAAAATCAAGGGTGGGCTACTCTAGTTCAAACTTGAGTTTATATCCATGTTAACATAAATAGCCTGCTTATACACACGTTCTGAGGACCGGTAGACTGAAACCTTCTGGCACAATTTATTTTCGGTCAAACAGAAGCTTTCTTTCATGTTAATACCGAAAGTGAAGTTAGCCTGGAAATCAAAGCGTAAATTGTGTTTGTAAATTGATTTAATTCATTTTTCAAAAATAGAGCAATTTGTGAAAAAGTCCCTTTTCACTAGCCAACAAATATTCTCAAAAAAAAATGGAATTTTGAGAAAAAAAAATCAAATGGACAAAATATCATCCATATTCAAAAACCATACAAAATTCGTTAAACTTTTCTGCGATTTACTCTATTACCACGGTAATTTAGACTGGTGGTAAATACCATACCCGTCTATCTTTACTGGTCTGTGCTATCGACAGCAAAACAAGCAAACCTTTCGATTGATTTTATTGGATTGCAATTTACCGAAGCAAATCGGTTAACTATATTGTATCAAAGAGAAAGTATTTACACCATATGAACCGATGTACTATTTACATGACTACAGTAACTGATAAACATATCTCACTGTTAACCATACTCCGATAAGCTTATGGGAAAAAAAATCAGTGAGTCCTACATCATATAAAAAAGAGGTTTCGAAATACTTAAAAAAGATTAACAAAGTATGTTATATTCATCATATCATGGGATCATATCGAGAACATTTATACTTATAAAACTCAAGAGAATTAGACAAATGAAAGTCAGATAAACTGTTGTTTGACTAAATAACCATTTCTTAAAGTAAATGTTAATTAAAAAAAGCCTCGAAGGACGTGGAGACTCTTTCTTAAAAATAACACTGAAACATTGATATTTATACTGATATGATACATATAGTTACTATAAATAGTAACAATTTAACAAAAAGTGGGCCGTTATTCGTATTCGCAAAGTAAAGATGGATGACACTATTTGGGTTTTAAAAGGAGTCATCAAACAGAATTTAAGAAACGACGCGCTAACCTCAATGACAACTTTATTCCAATGCTTATAACAATAAAACTGCAACGACGTGCACTTGCATTTTCTGGTCTTCAATCCAAAAATATTAACTTAATTTAAGTTTAAACCACTGTTTTTTGGAAACCTTTGTATCGAGTGCTAACCAATGTGCTAAAACCACGATTTACGAAATTGTATACCTGGTCAGAATACCAAGCCAAACTATGCATGCGTAATAAGTTTTAATGAATGAGTACGCAATACTCTTTAACGCAGTCATTTAAATAAAGTATTCTTTACTTCGTATGTTTGTTTTCCACTGTGACTTTATATTATGTTTGTAATATATGTATTTATGTAATTATTATGTACTTATTGTACAAGTCGTAAATAAACTTATGTTCTGTTATGTTCTATATTTCACTTACGAACTTTTAACAATGCATTAACTACGTGTTACGAATTGATACAAATGATATTAATTGGAAATAAATACAAATAACAGCTAACTTGTTTGATAAAACTGGAAACTTTATGTAGTTCCGCCAAAATTCCAATGTGAATTTCGGTTCACGGGTTTAAATTATGTTTTCCTTATACAATATTGGCTCACAGTTTTAAATTATGTTTTCCTTATACAATATTGGTTCACAGTTTAAAATTATTTTTTCCCTATACAATATTGGTTCACAGGTTTAAATTATTTTTTCCTTATACAATATTTGTTCACAGGTTTAATTATGTTTACCTTATACAATTTCGGTCCACTGTTTTAAATTATGTTTTCCTTATACAATATTGGTTCACAGGTTTAAATTATTTTTTCCTTATACAATATTGGTTCACAGTTTTAAATTATGTTTCCTTATTCATTTTCGCTTCACAGTGTCAAGTTATGTTTTCTTATAAACAGTTCACACCGTTACAAGATTAATGTTGTTCGCATTATTGAAGTTACGAAAATAGGGTTGAAGTAACTTGTGTTGCGTTAGATACACGGATTAAGTTTATCGAAATACGAGCGCTTCCATGTAAACACGTTTGTAAATAGCGGTTTTTAAGAGACCGGATCACAAATTGACATAATTTGAGATTTTTTTTAAACATTTTGTAACATATTCATAAAAAGAAACGTACATGTAAAAACGAGCGAGATCAAACCACAGCCATTGAAATGCTGGTATAATGAGTTTTTAAATAATGTAAAAGTGAACACCAATGTCAAAGGGGTTATAAAGTTGAAATACCTTAAAACGATTGAATTGTTTGAGGTGGTTTTCTACTATTTAGCCTTGAAAATTGTTCTACATACTAATAATGAAACATATTATATAAAAAACAAAAACGGCAAAGATTGGATTCGAAATGAGTTATTAAGGCATAAGCTTATTGATCCGTAGGTTCGACATTCCAATCCCGATGTTTTCTTTTATCGATTTCGTTATTCTAATTGAGCGCTTAGAATCAACAGATACTCGTCGGAGCCAACGTTCAGATACGCTATAATGCTAAATGGATGTAGTTACAACCGAATTAATACCATGGGTTTTCGAGTTTGAATAATACTTTAATTACATACAAACACACGATATATGCTACGCGTATCTTTAAAGAGTTTCACCTTAACACTTTGTTGACGTGTTTCCGAACGCGGTAACCGGATACTACAATGATTTCGGTTGTCATCTCATTTATTGTGAAAGTTCGCGTTAATATGATGATCTACCCACGATAACTATTACTCGTATCGAAATATATAGATAATCAGTTTTCGAAATATTTAATTAAGAACGTAAAAAAGCAAAATTTCCAATACTAAGCATGCATGCTCTTTACGAATTTAATCAAATATAGATCCATAAATCAGGTGTTCGTTTTTAGTTACGTTTACGATTTTGTTTCTTGCCACGAACCGTCAGTCTAAACTTGAACACGCAACTACAACTTAACCTCGCTGATACAACGCACAGACAGACAAACTAATGAAAATGAGTAAAACTCACCTCCGACGAATTGTTTAGAATTTTCCCAATAAACAACAGCAATTTCTCCATTTTCACATAGGCAGTCAGGATGTGATTTCGTAATTCACTCAATCAGTGGCTTTGGCGGGCTATTTAAGATAGCAGATAAAAACAACCAACGTCTGGGTGAAAATAAATACAGCCTATTTGTTTTGTAAACAAATGATATTGATAGTTTCATTGAAGAGATGGCAGCTACTTAAAATCGAAATGAGTATACGGTTGAATGAATGGATGGATCATCGAACGGGCGGGCGAACAGACCGGCGGTTCAGACAGACGGTCAGAAAGAGGACAGTTAGAGAGACAGGAGTCAGACAGACAGACAGACGGACGGACGGACGGACGGACGGACGGACGGACGGACGGACGGACGGACGGACGGACGGACGGACGGACGGACGGACGGACAGACAGACAGACAGACAGACAGACATACAGACAGACAGACAGACAGACAGACAGACAGACAGACAGACAGACAGACAGACAGACA
>VMBQ01001447.1:164292-181927 GCA_007657795.1 Dreissena rostriformis
ACATTACACAAAATAATTGAGTCATGTAGGGTCATGTAGGACATTACACAAAATAATTGAGTCATGTTGGGTCATGTAGGACATTACACAAAATAATTGAGTCATGTAGGGTCATGTAGGATATTACACAAAATAATTGAGTCATGTTGGGTCATGTAGGATATTACACAAAATAATTGAGTCATGTAGGGCTATAGTCTCTAACTAAACATGTATAAACATTTTTTAATCGAAGGCATGTTTAACAGTTTAATCACTGAAATACGATTAAGTTAAAGACTAAAGTAAAACATCGCGCTGAGGTGTGTTTCATCCCACTGCAAAAAAGTCGATTTCAATTTGTGTCGAAATCTTTCTTGCAAACCATATGGCATATCAGTTTTATTGCGTAAATCAATTCAACTAAGAATGCCCTTTAAGAAAAGGTATTGCTATTGGCGTATCTATGTGCAAAATGTTGCATTTATATTTCGTTTAAGTTGTGTCTTTTACACAAATAAACATACGGATTGTGATTGGTATATTGTGACCAGAAAAGTTTCAAGCTGTCTACAGTTCGCTCCATTGGGTTAACAAGGGAGAACACTGGAACAACATGCAAAATAGACTCGAACTGCTCACAGTTATGTCCCCTGTATTTGCGATACTACCGAGTATAAAGGCAAAACAGTGCGCATATGACCTACATATTTGCAGTGCATCCAAAAACAACAAGAGCACCGCAAAGCGGGTGCCAACGCTCGGCTGTGGGCGCTTGGATTTCGTTTTTTTTACCTTTGACCTTCATTGACCTTGACTTTTTCACCACTCAAAATGTGTTGTTTTTTTACCTTTGACATTGAAGGATGACCTTGAACTTGACCTTTCACCACTGAAAACGACGGCGGACGAGCTGGCTATGACAATACCTCGGGTTTTCTTCGAAAACAGCCGAGCTAAATATCATTTCAAAATCGAACAAAAATACACAAAGTTTGAACAGTACGATACAAACCGGTGTAGTGAAAGAGAGAAAACAAAATCACAAAATCTATCAAAGTTGGCGCGAAAATAATTGCGTTTAAGTATTAAATTAATTTTCTAAACCTTAAATTGGAATCCATCATTTTTTTAAGTTAATAGACTATTGTTAATTGCACTACACAAGTAAATAATATGCGATGGAACGGTTGAAAACATGGGCTGAAAGAATTAAAGGTTGAAAAATTATCATGCACAATGATCAAAGTAACTTTTTCTGATTATAGTACATTGATTTATGCCCATCTACTGAGGTTATTAAAAATCAGTCTTTCAAAAAACTCCAGTCAACAAGAATTTCCGGTAAACCACTGGACCGACGTACCAAAAACAAAGGGCGGTAACTTCACTACGATATGACCAGCAATTTTCACAAGCTCAAAAAATGATGATAATACTTGGGTGTTCCTGTCAAAAATATTTGAACTCTCGGTTACCCCATTCCATGGACGTTATTTTCGCTATGCATACAAGGGCCGGCAAAATTAACACCGTTTAACAAGACTTGAACATGTCGCACAGGAGCCTCTCTATGGGGACGCTGCCAATCGTCCGCCGGAAGAACACCTCCTCGATGGAGCGCGGCGTGACTGCGCGCAGAACCGGAAGTATCAGAAGCAGCTTCCCGAAGCGGACTTTGTTTGCGGGGTGATTCGACGCGCAGTAGTCGCTGAGCATTATCTGGGCCTGGTCTTGTAGCGCGTCCACCTGGAGGCCGTCTCTCAGGCCTTTGATCTCTATAAATGGGGTCAAATGAAGGTCAATTAGGTAAACATTTAGGTCAGAAAGGTTAACATTAAGGACTTGTATGCCAGTGTAAGGTTAGTAAGGTCAAGATTAAGGCTTTTTAAGCTAATTCAATGCCATGTATATATAACATACTATCGATTAGGTCTGCATTAAGGATATTTAAGCTAATTTAAAATCAATTAGGTCAAAATAAGGTCAAATAGGTTAACATTATTGTTAATAAGGAAACTGAAGGTAAATACGGCCAACATAGAGGCGAATGAAGTGGGAATTTGGGCGAATAAGGTCATCAAAGTCCCTTAGGTCAAAAGTGTACTCAATATATGTGAATATTTATGCCATTTGTGTAAACGTTAATACCAATCGGGTCAATACTAAGGCCAATAAAGTCACGATTAGGGCCAATGAGGTCAAAATGAAGGCCGATTAGGTAACCATCAAAGCAAATAAGGTCATATTTAAGGACAGTGTGGTAAACGTAAATATAAATTGGTCAACATTAAAGTCGTTTCGGTCAAATTAAGGTCAAAATCAAGGCCAAAAATAAGTTTAAATTCTTACCAGAATAAGCATATGTCGAACGTGATATTAAAATTAGGGCAAGCGGTAAACATTTAATTAAATAAGGTCTAGTGTGAAACTGTTAAACGATATGTTACATGATTTTTCATGTATATACTTCCTTAATCATGATGAATATGGTATAACGTGCTTACAACTTTAATATCCAAAACGCACCGTTATTTAACGTATGTTAATAGCTTTATCATCCTTTTACCGAAATATATTAATTATTTAACGACCCCTTTAACAAAGAAAACTATGTCTCAAATATATTATAGCAATATTTTCTTGCCTGGTTTAAACAGAACCAACGCCTTCAGACAAGCGTATTCTGTCGAGTCAACTCGGAGACCCGCGCACCGGCTGATGACGTCAACAAGCGCGCGCAGCTGCGCGTGCAGTAGAACCGCGCGCTCCGATTGGTCCGATGGTGTAAAGCCCAGGTAGCCCATAAGTTCAACTGGAAAGGAAACGATTAAATAATGTAAGGTTATNAATTTGACCTTGAGATTCAAGGTCAAAGGTCAAGGTCAAATTCAACTTGCCAGGTACAGTACCCTCATGATAGTAAGAAAGTATTTGAAGTTTGAAAGCAATAGTCTTGATACTTTAGAAGTAAAGTGGATGTAAACACAACATTTAACAAAATATTCAAAGTTACTAAGTGGAAAAAGGGCCATATATATATGTGTATATAGTCGAGCTAAAAAGGTTAATTGCGTCATCGTCATGTAGGTATATACTCTCTAAATAAATCAACATATTTTACTCGAATGCATGTTTTTACAGTTTAGACAATTGTTCTGGTTTTATCTTTTTGAGATATTAATAGGGTAAGCATTAGTGTCCACCACTAAATCACTGAAATACGATAAAGTTAAAGACTTAAGTAAAACATTGCGCGCAGGCGGATTACATTCCATTAGAAAACGGCCGAAAAAAGGTGCACAAACAGTCGATTTCGTTTTGTGTCGAGTTCTTTCTTGCACACCTAATGACACATAATTATATATTATTGTTTTAATACATTCAAATTAGAATGCACTTAGAGAAAAGGTATTGTTTGTGGGGGTCTCTATAAGCAAAATGTTGCATTTCAATTTCGTTTAAGTCGTGGCTTTTACATTTAAATGAAATAGAAATTGGAATCCGTATATTGTGACCAGAGTAGTTTCAAGCTCTCCGCAGTTAGCCCTCTTGATTTAAAATAAGCATATGCTAAGGGAGAACACTTTGACAACTTGCAAAATAGACTCAAACTGTACACCGTTATCTCCCTTGTATTTGAAATAATATCGCGTATCAAGGCAATACACTGCGCTATGACCACGCCAATCTGCAGTGCACACAATAACAACACTGATTTTAAATTGAAAATAAAAATCAAGCTACTATAGTGCGATAGTAACTGGATTAGTCTTAGAGAAAAACAAATCACAAAATTTATCAAAGTGGTAGATTCTGAAAATATTTGCGTTAAAATGTTTTGTTTAATTCCTTAAACTGGAATAAGCAATATATTTGATTCATGTTGATATCATATATTTGCTTGTACAACACAAGTTAACAACATACGATCAAACGTTTGAAAACAAAGGATTTAAGAATTAAAGGGTGAGAAATTATCAGAAACAAGGATAACAGTAAACATTCTGATTATAAAACATGGATTTGTTTCATGCCCATCTACTCATTTGAAGCAGAAACAGTCTTATAAAAGATTCACATCAATAAGAATATCGGGTAGAGTCAAAGGCGAGAAATTATCAGGAACAATTAAAAAAAGTAAATATTCTGATTATAAAACATTGATTTATGTCATGCTCGTCTGATCAGGTAAATCAGTAACTCAGTTCAAAAGATTCCAATCAACAAGAATACGTGTAGATCACTGGAGCGACGTACCATAAACATTTGGACGGTAACTTCCCTCCATTATGAAGGCCAGCAATTTCCACAAGCTTAAAAAATGATTATTTAACTTGGGTTTTCCAGTAAAAAATAATAGAACTATCGGGTACCCTATTCATTGGACGTAATTTCCGCTATAAATAGAAGAGCCGGCAAATTTAACTCCGTCTAGCAAGACTTGAACATGTCGCACAATAGCCTCTCTATAGGGACGCTGCCAATCGTCCGCCGGAAGAACACCTCCTCGATGGAGCGCGGCGTGACCGCGCGCAGAACCGGAAGTATCAGCAGCAGTTTCCCGAAGCGGACTTTGTTCGCGGGGTGATTCGATACGCAGTAGTCGCTGAGCATTAGCTGGGCCTGATCCTGTAGCGCCTCCACCTGGAGGCCGTCTCTCAGTCCTTTGATCTCTGAAATGGTGTCAATTAAAGGTCAATTAGGTCAAAAAATAGGTCAAATAGGTAAACATTATGGAAATTAAGGTCAGTTTAAGGCCAGGTAGGTCAACATTAAGGCTATTCAAGTCAATTCAATGTCAATACAATTATGTCGATTAGGTCAATATTTAGGCCATGTAAGCTTACTTCATGTCAATTAGGTCAATATTAAGGCCATGTAAGCTTACTTCATGTCAATTAGGTCAATATTTAGGCCATGTAAGCTTACTTCATGTCAATTAGGTCAAAATTAATGTCAAATAGGTTAACATTAAGACAACTTTGGCCAGTTTAAGGCCAGTAAAGTCATCATTAAGTCTATTAAAACCAATTCAATGTCATAAGTGTACTCAATGTATGTGAGTATTTATGGCATTTATGTTAACTTTATTACCAATTTGGTCACGATGACGGCGAATTAGGGCAACAACAAAGCCAATAAGGTCATATTTAATGCAAAGAATGGTCCAAAGTAAGGTCAAATAGGTAAACATTAAACTCAATTATGTCAACATTAAGACCAATAAGGTCCCATATAAAGCCGATAAGGTCATATTAAAGGACAATTAGGGCAAAATCAAGACAAATTACGTTAAAAAATAAGCTTAATTATGGCCAAAAAGGCATATGTCGAATGTGATATTAACGTTTAGGCAAGCGGTAAGCATTGCAATAATACAGTGTTAAACATGTTAACGAAATATCACATGCTTTTTCCTTTATATACCTTTCTTTATTATAATGTACACGGTATAACGTGCATAAAACTATAATATCCCAAAACGTATGTTAATAACTGTATCATGCTTTAACCTGAATATGTTAGTTATTTGAAGTCAACTTGAAACAATAAAACTATCTCTCAAATTTAGTATAGCCTTGTTTTCTTGCCTGGTTTAAACAGAACCAGCGCCTTCAGACAAGCGTATTCTGTCGAGTCAACTCGGTGACCCGCGCCCGGCTGATGACGTCAACAAGCGCACGCAGCTGCGCGTGCAGAAGAACCGCGCGTTCCGATTGGTCCGATGGTGTGAAGCCTAGTGAGCCCATAAGTTCAACTGGAAAGGAAACGATTAAATAATGTAATGTTTGTGTATATATATTAGTTGTTAGTCTATCGGTTTTCTCGAAAAAACGACCGGAGTTCGATCTTATTTGTTGGAGGTTATTGGAATAAAGTTTAGTCACCCAGCTTTAAAATGCATTGCGTGTAACATAAAAACCCATACACGCAAGCAAGCACTCAAACAAGCACAAAAAAATGAAAATAAATGTCGCCGGATGTTCTATGGTCCATTTAACCGAACGAAAATGATCATGAAGACAACGTTATCTATTATTAATAAAAAATATTTCCAATCTTAATAAGACAAATAATTATTAAGTATATCAAACACCAAAAACCAGTAATAATTTTAACGGATGTATCGATGGTTACCTGTATCCAATGGCAACGCCCACTGGGCGGCTGACATGATAAATAGCTCGCTCCAGCTCTCCTCCAGAAGTATCGCCTGGTCCCGGAAGGGTAGAGACAGGAAGGAGGGGATGTTGCGCGCCCATTTCACGGACATGAAGAGCAACTTGGCGGCCGACTCGTACGTCTGTTCAACCGGCGCTCTCTGCGCATGCGGGTACATGTTCATGTTGACATCCGCGCAGGTGGTGTACCGGAAGCCGAAGCCGACGGGTGCGGCTCCGGCGCTCAGGTGGTGGTACGGGGTGCGCTGCAAAGACGGCGACTCGCGGGAATCTTGGTGGTTAGCGCTCACAGTCGAGCTGACCGTCGGACTGTCGCCACGTGACTTTTCGGACACCACTGGAAAAAATAGCACCAGATATACATGATATCGATCTCAATAGCGTTTATTAATCGGTTAAAATTATTATTTTAAGCGTTTTTTTTAATTAAGGACAATACATCATACAATAAGGTTATACAGACAAAAATATTTTAATATTATATAAATGGCAGCAAGACAAAATGCAGCGGCGTGTTGTGGTATACAAACTTGCTTTATAAAGATTTTAATATAACTTCGTCTCTGATTACCGGTGCTGTCCAAAGACTTTTGGGACGACACTTTATTATTCAAATATTCGTTATGCATTGTACAATCATCAATCGTAAACGAAAAAGACAATTTAAAAACAAGACTTTTGCCAAGCAATATGGTCCCCTACCGGTGAAACTCCAGCATTTTCAGCAACATTTCTAGTCTATTTGTTTCCATAGCAACCAGAATTCTTGACGTCGGAACAAATTTAAATGACGTGCATAATCTCCATATTGCCATCTGTCCATGTTTCATGTGTCATGAAAAAATATGAAGAACTTTAAAAGTTATCGCAGGATCCACCATTTTCAGCAATATTTCTAGTCTATTTGTTTCCATAGCAACCAAAATTCTTGACGAATGAACAAAATGAAATGACGTGCATAATCTCCATATTGCCATATGTTCATGTTTCAAGTTTCAGGAAAAAATATGAAGAACTTTTAAAGTCATCGCAGGATCCACCATTTTCAACAATATTTATAGTCTATTTGTTGCCATAGCAACCAAAATTCTTGACGAAGGAACAAAATGAAATGACGTGTATAATCTCCATATTGCCATCTTTCCATGTTTCAAGTTTTCATGAAAATATGAAGAACTTTAAAAGTTATCGCAGGATCCAGAAAAGTGTGACAGACTGACAGACTGACTGACAGACTGACTGACAGACAGAGCGCAAACCATAAGTCCCCTCCGGTGAAACCGGTAGGGGACAATAATAAAGCTTATAATTAATAAAACAAACACACACACCGATTGGCTTATGATCTTCGCTCTCTGAACCGGAAGCAGACGACGAGCTGAAATCGGGCATGCTCGTGTCACGTGACTGAGGGCTGGCTCCCTGTGAGCTCTGCGGCGACGAAGACCGGGAAACTGAGATGGTCTCAGTTTCATGTCCGCCGTCCGTCCGCTCGCTCTTCATCTCCGCCGAGGAGACGCTCGATCCGGTTCCCGCCGGATCGCCGGAGCTCCGGGGTCGCTCGTGCTCGCGGTCGGCGCTGCTAGGATACGGCGGTTCCGGGCGTTCCGAGCGTCCGTCGTACCCAGGCCATAGGTTTACGTTTGCGTAGCGGCCCTTGTGTAAGAAGCTGTTCCGGTAAACCGGATGTGTATGATGTGGCTGCATGTGGGCGGCGGCGGGGTTATGATGGAGCGGCGGATATACGCCATTGAAGTGAAATCCTGCGGAGGATTCGTATGCGGTGCAAGGCGGCGACATCCGGTGGGTAACCGACCGGAAAATGGTTGCGGGGGGTTCCGGAACGCCGACCCTGTGCGAGAGGCCGTTCATGAAAGGGAATTCAGTTGCGATGTTCACGTGAGAGTTGTGTTGGTTTGATTGTCGGTACTCCGATCTGTGGAATACGCAGATATACATAGGTATAATAGCAGTATATCTTTATATGTTCTTTTTTTATCTTTGTTTATAATCCAAAACGCACAAAAAAATACATAGCGTTCGCACATATTTAAGCTTTCAAAGTGCAATTATTATTATTAGCATCTTTATTTCATTAATTTTGCAAAGAGATTGGGAATACATTTCTTATATCATTAATTACATTCTAAGTTTGAAATGTAATACCGAAGGCCTAAAAAGCTAAATGCTGTTGCATGGCATTAGTTTTCAATATTTACGAGTGGATGAAATTTAAATGCATGCGTTTAATGTGTGGATACCTCTATACACATTCAGCTTCAATATAATCAACATCAATATCGTCAATACCTTGTCCGGTCGAGGAAGTCTCCGTACGGATACGGCGACCGTCTATCGTCTGCAGCCCGGGAGCCGTCATATCCTTCTCGCCGGAACTGGAGGCTGCGAGGCGCCCTCTCGTGCTGCACGGCTACAATACACTATGCGTTTTAACACTGACAAATGTACTCTTGCCCTGCTATGCGAAATGGAACGATGGGGGAGCCTAAGTTTTAGGGATAATTGTATACAAATCCAATGACAGAGGCGTTGCGCATGCTCAATGGCAAAAAAGAAACAATTAGAAATAGTGAAATATATGAATATTAAATAAATAAATAATGAAAAGATTGTTGCTTTTTTAATATCGTTTCGTTTAGTAACAACCTTTTTATTGAAGCTCTGTGGCATCAAAAGCCTTAGGCCAATTAAACAGCATCAAGTCCGGTTCCTGGTTAAAACCAGTACTTGGTGTCTTTAGGTGAGATATGAAGAAAACAGTTTCGTTAATGGATAATCATAAATACAAAAAAAATCAAAAGCGTGTGTGACGTTTTTCGTCCTTAATTTTGGAAAACACGTGGATTACTGAGAAAGAGTTTAAAATACACCGGCAATTTCTACAGCCTTAATGGCTTACTGGTTGCGCATCATATTTTGCACCCAAATGTTTGAATCCCGGTAACATAATGTTTAAGTCAACTTCTGTTCCTGATTATTATCACTGATAATTTCGTTTGTATAGTAGCTCTTAATACATAAGGTGGAATTTATAAATGAGCCTCGCTCTGCGAATACGGGGTTTAATGCACGTGCATATGGTGTCGTCCAAAATAAGCCTGTGTAGTCCGCACAGGCTAATCATTAACAACACTTCTCTCCTAAATTGGATTTTCGCTATAAAGAAACTTCCTTTCAACGAAAAAGTCCATAAAAGCGGAAAGTGCGGTCTGCACAGGCTAATCTTTGCCGACACTTAGGCCAAAAAAATAGGTCCGTTTCCGGTCTCCTTGGGAAACAACAGGGTCGGTAGGTAGGGATTTTTTTTTTTTTTTTTTTTTTTTTTTTTNGTTCATGTTGACATCCGCGCAGGAGGTGTACCGGAAGCCGAAGCCGATGGGCGCGGCTCCGGCTCTTGGGTGGTGGTACGGGGTGCACTGCAAAGACGGCGACTCGCGGGAATCTTGATGGGAAGCGGTCACCGTAGAGCTGACCGTCGGACTATCGCCACGTGACCTTTGGGACACCGCTGAAAAATAGCACCAGTTATATACGGTTAAACATCAATCTCAATACCGTAATTTTCGGTTTAGTTTGTAATTAAAAGCGTTTCTCAAATTAGGGATAATAAAAACATCATACAAGAAGGGTATCCACACTAAACATTTTAATGTTATATAACTTGAAGAAAGACCAAATTTGATGGCGTGTTGTGGTAAAAAAACGACCGGATATCTTAAGAATTGAATAAAGCTTCGTCTTTGATTATCTGTGCTGTCCTAAGACTTCCGGGACAACTATTTATTATTCAAATGTTCGTAATGCATTGTATAATCATCCAACTTAAACGACAAAAACATTTTTTAAATAATACGATCACAATTAAAACAAACAAACAAACCGATAGGCTTATGATCTTCGCTCTCGGAGCCGGAAGAGTGCTTGTAGTCAGACGATGAGCCGAAATCGGGCATGCTCGTGTCACGTGACTGAGGGCTGGCTCCCTGGGAGCTCTGCGGCGACGACGACCGGGACACATATATGGTTTCAGTTTCCAGTCCACCGTCCGTCCGCTCGCTCTTCATCCCCGCCGAACAGACGCTTGTCTGGTCGCTCGATCCGGTTCCCGCCGGATCGCCGGAGCTCCGCGGCCGCTCGTGCTCGCGGTCGGCGCGGCTAGTATATGGAGGTTCCGGGCGTTCCGAGCGTCCGTCGTACCAAGGCCATAGGTTTACGTTTGCGTAGCGGCCCTTGTGTAAGAAGATGTTTCTGTAAACCTGATGTGAATGATGTGGCTGCATGGCGTCGGCGGGGTTATGATGGAGCGGCGGATAAACGCCGTTGAAATGAAATCCTGCGGTGGGTTCGAAGCCTGTTCCAGGCGGCGACATTCGGTGGGTCACCGGCCGGAAAATGGCTGCGGAAGTTTCCGGTACGCCGACACTGTGCGAGAGGCCGCTCACAAAAGGGAATTCAGTTGCGATGTTTACGTGAGAGTTGTGTTGGTTTGATTGTCGGTACTCCGATCTGTGGAATACGCAGATGTTCATAAGTATAATAGAAGTTAATCGATAACGAAATGATTTTCTTTTTATCAGCATTTATCATCAACAAAAAAATCACAATCTACGAAATGTTCATCAGTCATTTTTTTTTATTAACATTGCAATATTTGATTTCAATTATTGGTATTATTCATCAAACAACTTTCATTAGGCCTGTTTTTCCTCACAACTAAAGTAATGATACTTTTACTCCAATATGAAAATAACGAGCTTAAGCTGATCTTGTTGAAACAAACTTAAGACGAACTTAAGACGAACTTAAGACGAACTTAAGAATTTTCCAGAGATCGAGCCCAATGTAGTACAATCTGACCGCAACGTTTCTTCGCAAATGTCCTCGTCAATACCTTGTCCGGTCGAGGTACTCTCCATACGGATATGGCTACCGTATGTCGTCTGCCGCCCGGGAGCCTTCGTATCCTTCCCGTCGAAACTGGAGGCTACGAGGCGCCCTCTCGTGTTGCACGGCTATAATGTACTATGCGTTTTAGCAAGGACGAATTCACGGCTATAGTGCACTATGCGTTGTAGCACTGACGAAATCACTCTTGCTTCGCTATGCGAAATGATAGGATGGGGAAACTGAGGTTTAGTGATAATCATATTATTATTTTTTAATCCAAGGGTAAAAGGCGTTGTGCATGCTCAATGTCAAAATAATAATTAAAATCGTGCAATATATTAAACCTATATCTAAACATTATAATCATAAAAGCGAAATAACATTTATGAAACGAGCTTGGTTTACATGTCGTTTTGTTTATGTATTAAATAATTAAAAGCGTTTGTAACCATCCATGATTTTGGAAAATACGTGCCTGTGATAGTGTTTAAAATACGCCGTTAATTTTGACAGCCTAAATGGCCTTATGGTTGCACATAGGATTTTGCACCCGAATGATCGAAGCCCTATGACAGCAAAATGTTAAAGTCAACTTTTGTTCCTGATTATCATTATTTGAGATTATTACTGATAACATAGTTTTGTTAATAGCTCTTAAAGGGAATTGTTCACATATTTTGGCATATTTTGAAGTTTGTCATTTAATGCTTTAAATTGATAAATATAAACATCAGAACTAAAGAGCTCCAATATAAAAACAAGAATATGTGCGGATCTGACCATCCGTCTTCACATGGGTTGCCATTTATTTTATACTTTGTATAACCATCCACGTGTTGTTACAAAATATACGATAACACAAGACATTGAATTTTTTAAATCGTTTCGCGTCTGAGACGCTTTATAATTTTATCAATTTCTAACGATGATTTATCGTAAACAAAAGTGTATATTCAATATAAGTCTGCAGCATTAGTGTTATTTCGCACACTGATGTACATTGTTCATTTATTTCTTGAATCTGTGACAAAAAGTTGAAAAATTCTCATTTTGATTAACTGTGAACAAGTCCCTTTAATATGAACAAATAGGATCGCATTGCTGCATGTGAGATAATACGATGGAATGACGCAAAATGATCGCCTACTTCATGTGTATTGCTGTTTATTAAGCATATATAATCTAATACTCCACCTGGAGATCCAAACAATTAGGATCTGCACAAAAACTTAAGGGTCGTTCGGTTATGTGGAAACTGACAACTTTGTTATGACTAAAAGTCTAAGCAGTTGTCAATATATAAAAACAACGATTAGACCATATATATTTAAACTACAGAACCGTACTTTCAACACAAGGTCGCCATTCTATGTTCGTGCATAGCGCAACGACCGAAAACGTTTGCGAGACATTTTGGCCTGAACATTATTAATGTATTCAATTTAGACAGTCGACCGCCGGCAATAATTCGACGTTCTTTTGTGATTAGTTTATATTTCATTTTAATAAATGACTATGGTATCCGATAATAATTCTAAAGATGAACGTTCAGTCGGTCAGTTTTGTGTTGAGCTAGGCGTTTAGTTCATATGTGTGTAATATGATAAACTGCTTTCGTGATAATACGCATCCGTGACGATGGTGGCAAAAAATTGTGTGGAGAAAAAAAAAAAAATATTTTCTTTTAATTTACATCAAACATGGATATATAAGGAGTTTTAACTATTATTGTGATAGTGTTAACATCGCTTGATGGCCAGAAAACGACAACAATTGAAACAGTCGCCGGATAACGGTCAAACAACCATAAGAAGGGACTCGAAAAAGTCGAACAAAGAAAACAAACTTTACATTAACTAACAACTCTACAGTGGACCGTGCTAGGATAAGAGTGAGGGTGTTATAAAATTCCTTTCATGGAATTTAGACTCACATCCGACAAAAAACAGTCCACGGATTTTGTTAATTTGCTTTGTGAGTATGATATAATATTCCTTGGTGAATCATGGACAAACAGAAACTCTAACATTTATATTAATGTTTACTCAAACCATATTCATCGTTTTCAAAAATACCAAAATCGCCGCGCTAAACGATCAAGTGGTGGCCTTATCGTTTATATTAAAAATAGTATTAGAAAGGGTGTAACTCTAGCCAGAAACACAACTGATTGCATTATCAGGGTTTAACTAGATAAGATTTATTTTAATTTGGATGAAAATGTATTTATTTGTTTTACATATTTTGCCCCAGAATCATCTCTTGTTCATAACATGTATACTGTAGATATTTTCACCCAAATAGAGCAAGATATTCCATCGTTCAGTGACCGTTGGAAAATATTTGTAGTTGGTGACCTAAATTGTAGAACTGGAAGTTAAGCGGATTATATCCAATTCGACCGTAATATAGGTGTTGATGACGTAATTGACATCGACACACCCACGCCTCGGATTTCTCTTGATTCCACTTCAAATCGTTTCGGTGATCGTTTACTTGATATGTGTAAAGAAATAGCTAACGGTCGGCGATGGGGGGAATTTCACATGCATGAGCCATGACGGTGCAAATGTTATTTTTCGGCGTAAGCTTTATTAAGCCAGCTTTTCACCTTACCTGACCTTTGTAAGTGTCCAATAAAATGCTGTATTAAGCCAGCTTTTCACCTTACCTGACCTTTGTTAGTGTCCAATAAAATTCAAATGANAAAATGCACATTAACATTGTTTTGCATAATATTGTTTTAACCAGGTCGTCATATTTAACAGTGTTTCAATATAAGCAATTGATCTTTTTACTTAATATTACATAGGTACTAGGAAAATGTATATCAAAAAAATATTTGAAACGTGAAGCACGTTTAACAGTATACTTATTTATCAAATAGAAAATATGTATCGCAGTAACTGAAACACATTCTTCGTAAATATCAAGTTACTAGAACGTCGTTCATTGCACTGCAATGTTGCTAAATACCATATTGTGTAATACAGGTAAAACGATCAACGTCATATCTCTACGAATCGGTTTCCATGGTAAATGTTTGGCAGGTAGCCCAGTGCCGCATATATTCAAGGCGTATGTTTCTTGTGCTTCGCAGTAACGATTCTCGTATCATTACTGCGCCGTAAAGGTATGGAATATACAGGTTTAGCTATGGATTTTAAGCACAAAATGTTATTGTACATGCTATGTTTAGTTTTATTTCAAACTGTTTCTTCACAATTACGTGAAACATCGACATCAAGAATCCTGAAACGATTGGACGAACTTAAAGACGATGTACTTGTGCTGAAAGAAGAAAGTGATTTATGTAAAGAAGACATTTCTACGCTTTCTGAAGAATTGCGTATTTTACGAAAGGACTTTGATGAAGAAAGGCAATTAAGAAGAGCGGATATTTCTACGGTTTCTAACAGGTTAACGGAATCTTCTGGACAGATTGTTAGACATGACAAGGAACAAGTTGCTAAACTGCAGCACGGCTCATGTGATTGTGATGCTATTGTGAGTCAATATAAAAATGTTATGAATGCGTTTAAGGGTGAAAAATCCGAGAACGTAATGCTTCGAAAGAAATTTGACGAAATGAGAAAAGAACATGATTTAGATATCGGAAATGTCCGCGAAATGTTCAATAATGTGATTTCTAGATTAAACGATACGGACAAGACATTACGTTCAGAAATAAACACCATCAAAAAGGAAACACAGGAGAATTTGAGCGCTGCACAGAAGCTGGTAAACGATAGCTATGTCGTCTGTCAAAAAGAGATAAATGACACACGAGCTTACTTCAACGACGTAATGCTTCGAAACACATTTGACGAAATGAGAAAGGAACGTGATTTTGAAATCGGTAATGTACGCGAAATGTTTAATAATGTTGTTTCTAGATTGAACAGTACGGACAGGACATTTCGATCAGAAATAGACAACATCAAAATTAAAACAAAAGAGAATTTGAGCGCTGCACAGAAGCTGGTACACGATAGCTATGCCGTCTGTCAAAAAGAGATAAATCACACGCATGCTTACTTCAGCGACGGATTAATTCGTGTAAATGAGTCATTGACGAATCGTTCGTTGAATGTATGGCAGGAAATGTCTCGGATATCATCAGACATTGTCCATCTTAACAGGTCGAATGCAATCTTGAATAACTTATGCATCGTAACTGATAATTTAATTCCACTGCATTATCCAAGTTCGTGTGACACTGTGAAAAAAGGTGGCGAACATATAATTTACCCCTGTTCACACCCAAACGGCATCAAGGTATATTGTGATAAAGACTCCGAAAATAGAGGATGGATAGTAATACAGAGGAAATCACACGGGTCTTCGAATTTCACCCGCAATTGGGCCGATTACAAAGCTGGCTTCGGCAACTTGAGTGGGGACTTCTGGTTGGGCAATGAGCATATCTACCAGCTGACTAAGGACAAACACAGAGAGCTGCGGATCGATATCGAATCTTGGATTCGAGGAAAGCAATATGCGCTGTATTCCAATTTCAGTATTTCATCCGAGTCTGAGAAGTATAAGCTTCATCTGGCCGGATATTCTGGTAACGTAGGAGACAGTTTAATTAAGCGTAACAACGGTCGGCCGTTTTCAACTTTCGATACAGATAATGACAAAGGGTATGAATGTTGTCCATGCGAACGTGGGGGCGGTTGGTGGTATCATTACACTCCGAGCCGTGGTTGTGATGGAACTAATCTGAACGGGAAACACGGCGGAAACCCGATGTCCGTAGGGATTGGACCTGAGTGGTATGAAGAATATAATGCCTTTGTTCTGAGGTTTGCCTCAATGAGCATACGCTAAGAATGTTCTTTGATACTTTGTATGATTTGGTAAAGCATTGCCATTAGAGCAAAGACAATAGTTGTAATTCGTTTTTTATCTGCGATTGTACTGGTTTTATTTTGCTTAATATGACTTGCATCATATTATAAACCACATTTTGTTTATGAATTTACAACGGTAGAAAAACCACAACGGTGTTATATTCAAGACATAATCTGCCGGCAAATACATCGGGCATCATACAGTTTTAACTAACACATTGCATATTCAATTGTTATAACTTTTATCTTCCTACATGGTTATAATATATGATATTCGTTGTTATTGTTGCCTATCAGAATTTATCTCCTTTTTACAATATTGAATGGTAGAATGTATAACAAGGGAAGCTGATATCTTTAAGTTAAAACTTCGAATATAATTAAACATGATGCACACTTCCATACTCATAGATGGTACTTAACTTTCCTAGTGCCCTTACTATGTTTGTGTGAAGCTTATAAAACTAAAGCGTCATATCAAAGTGTTGTGCTACACCGATATCCAACAGTATAAAGGTTTTGGCTGTTGTATGCTTCTATATGTGATTTCATGTTCAGCAGATGTTTGACAAAGGTTTAAAAGTATTGTAACTAGATTTCACATCGATGTTTTTGGTACTGCTTTATAACTTCATCGCTCCTTAAGTGAATACTTAGTTTCATCTCGACGTGCTATTTACGTGCTGTGGACGAACGGACAGACGGACGGACATGCAGACAGACGGGCGGATGAAGGGAAGCCTATAGACCATCGGTGAAACAGCAGCAGATAGTAAAATAAAAACGTTGCCAAAACAATGCATGTATAAGCCGTGACCACAACACGCCGTTGTTAAAATCTGATCACTGACATATCAATATGACAAGCTTTTTTGAATGGTTGATTTCGTATCGTGCGAGCAAAAAATTGGGTGATGATAAATCTTTGTTTACTTTTAAAATTAAATATATTTTCCCTATTTGTGTTAGGGAAACTGACTTGTGAATGGCATATCATTAAACTATATATGTCCAGACAATAAAGTAAGTTCTTTTGAAAAATGGACCACAGGAAGGTATAACTACAGCTGTTGTTTTGCATAATAAAAAATACAATAGAATCGATGTGTAGACAATTGTTTTCCAAGACGTTGATTGGCAATATACATTTCAGTAATAATGTATGTAGCAGCATTTCAATCTCGACACACTTCATAAAGGCACTGTAATGTGGTAATCATGAACTTTTGACATGTGCACGTGACGAAGGAATATGTTTTATACGATCTGTCATCATAGCATAGCTTTCAAAGTCCCAGAGTGAGTCGTAGTGAGACTGGGGCTCAAAGGGGCGGTCGCACCTTTGTCAGTGGGTATGGGGCATAAATCTTCATCCGAAATTTGTATGCGTGCGTTTGTGTGCTTTGTAGTATTTATTGTTCATGGGAATGTTTATTAATGATATTTTTACATGATTTAACATGTTAAAACTAGACGACCACATTGTCAAAAAAGATAGACATGGTGTAATTTGTTTTATCTTTATGTGTGATCTTATTTTAATAAAAAATAGATTATCATTATTGTTATTGTCATTATTATTTTTATTATTATTATCATTATTATTATCATTATTATTGTTATTATTGTTGTAATTATTATTAACGTATGGCTATGATTTGTATATGCCCTTCATTTCTCACTTTTAGCGCATTAGAGGCGCTTGCA